>JAKELH010000935.1:0-20544 GCA_021525015.1 Lactarius pseudohatsudake
TACGCGGGTCCTGCGCCGCCTCGCCGCTTGGCCTGTATCGCGTCTGAGACGCCCCAGAAAAGGCTCTCCGCCGCCGTCAGCGCGATGTTCGTGTCTGCCTGCCGGCCGAACTGGCCCAGGGTGCTGATGCAGAGCCGTAGGTGCTCGGCGAGAGCGCTGCGAGCGCGTCGCACATGAGCGTCATGCACTGGAACGCGATCTTGATAAGCGAAGAGTAGCCCTTCTCCTGCAGATATCCAAGCGGTAGCGGCCGCGCGCGCGCCGGGGGATAGCTGTGCGATATCTGGGACGGCAGGCCGACAGACACTCCCGAGCACCTCGAATATCGTCTCCCAGCCGACGAGGAGCGTGTGTCCCGACGCCTGCAGGATCTGGTGGAGGGTCTCGAGGCCCATGCGACGCAGCTCCATACTCGTGCTGGAGCCGGCGGAGCTGTCAAGAACGATCTGCTGTGCGAGGACGTCAAGCACGCGGCGCTGCACGGCCGCCTGGAGGTCGCTGGGGACAGCGGCGACGTGGCGTGGGATGATAGCGAGAACGTCGTCCAGTGTACGTGCGGCCTGCAGGCGGATGGGCTGTGGGGCGGCAGGGTTGCGGAGAACGAAAAGGAGGTGGGAAGTGATGGCGTCCCAAGCAACGTCTGGAGGTCGGTAGACGAGGCGCTGAATGTTGAGCGTGGCGACGCCGCCCAAGCGCGCAATGCCAAAGTCACCGGAGCGCTGCAGGTCCAAGCGGTCCATCAAGGGAAGAGGGCTTACGATACAGTAGGACGCACCAATGTCCGCGGAATATGTATCCCACTTACCCTTCGCCTGCTAAACCGGTCTGCACGAGGCGTGGCAAGGCTCGTCGTGCTCGTGCTCGCGCTTGAAACATCGTCGTCAATCTCCAAGGACCCCTCGGCGTGGTAGCAGTAACGCCGATGCCGCTCTGCATGCTGACCATCTCTACACTCAACTTGCACAGCGCGCCGACGAAATCGTGAAAAGCGTCATCCTCCAGAACTTTACTCGAGTCGAACAACCGCTGAATCGCAGCCTGCACGCTTTCCGAATCGACGTCCGCTAAAAGTGGGTGAGCAGCTTTGTTGCCTCGATGGCGGCCGCTGTTGTTGTTGTGATTGTTGCCCGTCTGCATGAGATACTACGCGCTTGCCAGGCGTAGCACCCGAAGCGCCAACTGCGAGGCCGTGGCCGCTGGCGGTACCGCGCGTCGTGAGTACGTAATCGGCGTTCTGCAGTGCCTCCAGCACCGCAAACCAGCTGGGGCCCAGCGTGCCCGCAAGGAAAAGCGCAGCGGCGACGAGCGCACGCAGGCACGCCAGATTGCGCGGGCTGAGACCTGGCGGCTGCGGCGGACCGCCGGCGCCGGCAAGGCCGAGCGTCAGGCCCTCGAGCGAGACCGGCGAGCGCGTGCTCGGCGTCTGGGGAATGTCATCGAGCGCTGCGACGACGCGCGGGGGAAGAGCGGCCTTTGCGAGTGCGGTGAGGAACGCATCGCGCGGTGTCGGTAACGCGAGACAACCCGCGGCCCGGGCCAGTGCTTGGAGCGCGCCGAGCACGTCCCCAAACAGCGTGTCGGAGAGGTTCGTGTTTAGTAGGAAGGATAGCGCCGCGAGAAGCGCGGGCCACCCCGCGTTCAGCATCGCGCATACAGTCAGCAGTCCCGCTCGTGCCGGCTCGGTTGGGGGCAGCGTCGAAGGGTCCAGCGCGCCTGGCGCGCGCACAGGTTCGGCCGAGCCGGGGAGTGGTTTTTGGACGGCAAGGGTGCTGTAGAGCGGGATCGCGTACCCCGCAAGGCCGTCAGAAAGTGAGACAAGGCACTGCACCCCGAGGAGGTATATATATGCGTCCGGAATCGGTGGGGCATCCGCTTTGTCGAGCTGGTCAATACTAGGGACATGACGGGCGCTCAGTGTGGTCCGCGGCTGGTATGATGGAGGAAGGCGCACCACTGCACTTTCATAGCTGCGCTCTGAACGCTCAGGCCAGCTTCGGCGCCGATCATCCCGACAACATTAGACATTGTCGCACTGGCAGCAGTTGCGACCATCCCTGCAACGCTGTCCAGACTATGACTGCTATGCGGGAGCGTGTCGTTTGTCGGAACACCAACACCCTGCATCTGCGCGGAGACGCCAAGCAAGGCAGGACGCGACGTGACCAGGCGCTTGAGCGCGGAGATAAGATACGTGAAGACGCGTGCGTTGCCACTGCCGCCGGAGTCACTGTCACCGGCAGAGGCATCGTAGCTCTGCCAGACGCCACGCATGAACTCGACATCACTACAAAGCCTGTACACGCAGAAGGTGAGCACGCAGTCCAAGGTGAGATTGAGAAACAGTGGCGTACGCGCGCATGATTTCCATCGCGAGCACCTTCATCCATCCGGGTCGAGCCTCAGCAGCCTCGACTTCACCAGCGACTATCTTGATGAGAAGCATGAGGAATACCTCAGCTTCCGTTGAGAGGTTGGACGAAAATTGTTTGAGAAGGAGAAAGACGACGCGTGTGCCACGAAGTGTGAGCGGAAAAGTGGAGCGCTCGGAGAGCGTTTTGAGGAGCAGAGGAGAGAGGTGGTGCCGCAGGAGGAGCAGGAGCTCAGAATGCTACTCGCACGTAAGACTGACACGCACACAAACGAGAGAGACGCCGCACACCTTGCGAAATAGATCGTGATAATTCGTGAGCACGCTCTCGATAAGCTCGAGAGCAAATGTCTTGTGGAGGTACTCCAGTTGCAGGAACTGTGGGCGCTCGCCATTTCCTAGAAGACACAAGTCCTCGAAGATGGCGAATGCGTCGCGTGCGGCGAGCCCCAGCGTCTGGGTCGTCCCATCTGGAAGAGTGATCGGCTCTAGCTCGTTGGCGTGGAGTAGACGGCGATCTTCCTCGACGACCTTGTCAACTACGAACATGACGAGTTGTCGTAGAGTAGCGGCCGCGGTAGACGATACGACTGCAGTCCTTGATTCGTGCAGCTTGAAGCAGAGCAGCAGCGCCTGGGCATACTGTCAGTTAACCAAGCACCCCAACGATGCAAGACTAAACACTCACATCGGCGAGCAGCCTCCCGTGTATCGCAGGGAAATTCGTGATAAGGGAGAGTAAGGTCTGGAGTATCTTGAGCTGTATGTCGACGCCTTGTGTCATGCAATCGTTGATTGTCTGGATGACGGCGGGGAGTGAGGAGAGTGAAATGGCGCGAAGGGCAATGAGACGTTGGAGCGAGCCGAGGGAGATCGTGATCACTTTCGCGTTTTTCGTGGCGCATCCCATGAAGACGGGGCGGAGGAGGTCGTCAGCATGCCGGCCATCTGCGGTTACAGGCAAGAGCGGGTCAGCCGTGTCGAATCAACTCGGTCACTCGACACTCGCAGCCCATTTCCCATTGTGTGTCCAGAAAGAGGGAACGTACCAGAAGCCAAATTAGTGGTTAACTGTTCTGGAGAGGATCTTAGGAGAGCAAGAGACTTTTCCGCAGCCTGCACGATGGGGACCACGACCAAAATGAGATCCAAAGAAACATAGAGAGTACGTGTACACGACGCACCTCGCGGACCTCTGGGTGTTTCCTCCTCGTCTCGCTGGCCAGTGACTTGACAAATTCAAGTAAGAGAAAGGGAAATAAAGACAAGTGAGCGATGCACCTGAAGCTCTGTAACGAGAAGAGAAAGTGAACTCATGAATCCAACTGAGGGGCTCTGCCTGACTTAGATCCAACAGGGCCACTACTACGATACTAACTGCGGGGCAGTAAATCTGTCACGTGATGGCTACTGGCCGAGCTCGCTCTCAGCTGGAGCTGACCTTTTTCCTTCTACCAGAAGGTTTTTTGATGCACCCACCACGTTCCTTCCACCATGCAAACAATATTATTCACCTGAGACCTACCCTCTGTTGAGGGCCCGGAGTGTTGGGATTCAGCCCGGAACGGACATAGTCACCGACATCGTAATATTAATCGTAGTTAAACGGTTATCTATGAATAATATTTGTAAGCAGATGAGCATACGCTCCGGGACCTCCTACGCTCACACTTGTTCACCTATCCGGCTGCCCGCCTCCGTAAATCCCTATAACCCCATTTATGCACCAGTGAATGCATTCTCACATTTAGCTGGTGCCGCGACCATTTCGCCGCCGGACCGTGACAGGCTCTTACCCTTCGGCGGCTCCGCGCTCAGACAAGAACTCTGCAATCCTGTGATCTCCATTTAACGTCGCTAGTTGTCTTGGAGTCCGCCCACTGGAGTCGCGAACATCCAAATCTGCACCACGCTCTACTAAGAGCATGCAAATGCGGAGGTGCCCCTGCGCCGATGCAGCATGCAATGCAGTGGACCGGTGCCGGTCTTTTGTATTCACATCAGCACCATGGTCGAGTAACAATCGCGTTACCTCCAGATATCCATAACTTGACGCTTTCTGAAGCGGGGTAGAGCCGCTTCTGCTTTGCGAGTTCACGTACGCACCGCGCTCAATCAGTAATTTTGCCACCTCCAATCTCCCCTTGGCCGATGCGATGGTCAATGCGGTCCAGCGACCACTGTCCGTTTCATCGACATCCGAACCTTGGTCAAGTAATGACCGTACGATGTCGAGCTGTCCATCTTCTGACGCGGTGTAAAGTGGGGGCGGCTCATCTGAGGAGAGCTTCACCTTTCTTCTAGGTTCAAGTTTTCGTAGCGGCTGAACAGAACTACTGGGGGGCCTATTTCGTGGATGGAGGATTGACATAGACGGCGTCACCACGCCGTCCAGAGACATTGCACCTTTGATGTGTCCGGATAGGAAGTTTGCAACCTCGAGTCTCCCATTGTCGAATGCCACGTCCAAGGGCGACTTCCCGTCGTCATCACATGTGTTGAAATCGGCGCCACCGTCGAGAAGGAGCTTCACGGTGTCAAGATGGCCTTTTCCTGCTGCTGAATGCAACGGGGTATGGTATTTATCATTTGGGGAATCCACGTCTGCGCCTGCTTCAATTAAGAGCCGAACGACGTCCAAATGTCCGTTTTCCGAAGCTACATTCACTGGGGTGTAGTTGCCCCAGGATCGAGAGTTCACATTCGCCCCGTGCTGGATTAGTAGCCGTGATATCCCCGCATCTCCCACGGAGGAAGCCGTTGTCAATGGAGTCACGTGGTCAGGTGTTAGAAGGTCGACATCTACGTTGTGCCCGAGTAACAACTGCACTATGTCAATGCGTCCGTCTAATGAGGCGCCGTGCAGTGGACTGTGCCCCCTGCCATCCAGGACATTTACATCGGCGCCACACTGAAGAAGCGAGCATCCAATGTCAATGTCGCCAACCTCGAATGCTGCGATCCATGAAATCCCGTGATACCCACCCTTGGCATCAATATCCCCTGGGTAGGTTGCAATCAAGCGTTCTATAAGCCACCGGAGACGACAAAGTATGGCGTAATATAATGGGGGGGCCTCTGGCAGCCTTGGGTGCTTCGTAGGCGTAGGTTCTCGCCATGGGTCGTCAATATCGTGTATCCAGACCCATGTAGAGAAGTGTGGCCGATCTCGGTCGAACAGCCGTTCCGTGGCATCCCGGATCGTCGATGACACATCCTCGAACCAGCCGTGTTCGAACCAGTGTCGTGCCGCGTACTCAGCAAGCGGAAAGTTCCGAATACTCTCTTTGTCGACGCGGTCACCGAGCTGAAGTAAATAACCAATGCAGGCTTGGGCGAGAGTGGCATGTGCTGAGTGAGGGGTGATGTGAAAGCGAGAGAGATCCTCGGTTGCGGTCGCAAGACGATCCGACGTCAGGAATTCCTTCACGGAAAAGTGGGAAAACTGAACGATTCGAGACCCGTTCACGTTGGACGATGGTGATGAGACTGGAGCACGCAGAAAGTACAGCTTCTTCCGCATCGCCTAGTCGCAAGCCCGTGTAAAACTCTGGGAGGGCCCCTGGATCGAACCGGACTGCCAGGATCTCCGCAAGCTCCTCGACGCGAAGTGGTCTAACAGATACCGCGATACATTGCAGGAGTCGGTGTGCGAATTGTCGCTTCACTTTGTCGATTCTACGTAACATGTGTTCGTATGTTTCGTCCAATGTCTCTGGCAAGTGGTCCAGAATGCCATGTATACTTGCGGGGAAGCATCGACGCAAGATGTCCAACAAGCAGTAGACCCATCTGAACCTGTGGCATTTATTAAGCGGCAGTCCGGAGGAGCCATGAGAGGAATCGCTTACATGCCGTCTGCTTTCTCCGAGAGTCTATCGATAACCAGCTGCCTATTTTCGGCTGTCCATCTTCGCATAGTGCGATCAGAGTGCACGAATGATTTGATGTACCCAGAGATATCTGCCATTTGGCCGCTCTCTTCGTGAAGCGAAACACGGAACATCGCCAACGGTCCAAGAATGGTCTGAATGTCGATCTCCGGACGACTTGAGATGCATATATGTACATTCGGAAGTCGCAAACCGACAAGGTGCTCCAATAATTGAAGCACATTCTCACGAGCGGTGGGAGTTCCAGAGATGTTAGGGGACTCGTCGAGAGCGTCTATGATGATGTACGTCGCCGGCTGTCCTGGGACCTCGAGCATGTCTGTCAGACATTGGGAGAGGGCGTCGTCTGAAGGTTGCTGTGCTCCTTCGTCGTGGTCCAAATAGAATTGAGAGAAAATATGATGGCAGGGATCAGACCGGGCGCTAAGTTGGAAGAGGAGGGAGGAGAGGAGATCACGCCGATGTTGCTTCTGAGTGTCCCTGAAGTCGAAGAAAAAATAGGCCATCAAAGCTAGTCCTGCCTTGCGCATCCTGTCGATTTGTCGGATGATTGCGGACCTAGGAGTGTGCGTGAATATCCACGATTGAAGGCGATGAAACGCCGCGTACATCAAAATGGTTTTCCCGGAGCCCGCTACAGCGAGGGAAAGGCATCAGGACGGTCGCGAGCTCAATATTGGAAACGCACGTTTTCCATGAATCCACAATAGTGAATCCTTCGTGTTCCACTCGGCGAAGATACTTCCCTCGCAGAACCACGTCGCAGTTCCATCTTGATATATTTCACGAGCAATGTTGTAGTTAGGTGACGGATCCGGAGGGGTGAGCCAACTTCGGGACTCCCTTTGCAAGCGATCACCTGTACCCAACATTAGCGCCACGGGACCAAATTGTAGAATGGATAAATAACGAACGCTTCATCTTGTTTATATCGTTCGAAATCTGTTCCATCATATCTACGGTAGTCATCAGGTTCCACGACGCTGATTCCGAACACACAAGAAGCTCACCCAATGCCCTCCAGATGCCGTTCACTGATACCTTTCCGTCTAGACAACTCCTTATTTGAACGCCAATTACTACCCGTGAACCTTTGCGTACCATTTATGACCTCCTTGACATTATTCACAAGTCCGTAGACAATTTCGAGCGTCTGTGCCATAGTCATCCGACCTTCCTCTTGGGTGAGACGGTCCAGCCTGCGTAGCACGCCCTCGATCTCGCTTTCCCCTAGAAGCTTCTTTGCGAATTTCTCTGCGCAACGTTGAGCCTTCACATATCTTAGAGGCGGATCTACTTACTGAATCTACCCTGCTTGACCTGTTTAGTAGCGAGAGCGAGGACGGAAAGCAATTCGACCATTATCTTGACGCTGATCTCCCTCATTGGATGAGTCAAGGGGAGATCGGTGTATATTTGAAGGCGTTTGAGAAAGTTTCCGAGGCATTCAAACAAGTCTACGAGCGCATCGTAGCTCGAGCTGACACTACTGGCTGTCTGCAGTATTCAAATATGACGAAGTTGAAGTGGGAGAAGGTAATTGGATACGTACTGCGATGAGAACATCCACTCCAGCAAAGATCGCATTTGCCGGTTCGAACGGAACCTGTTCACGGTAACAGAATTGGTAAATAAAAAAAGTGAACGGATAGAAATTTCAGCTCACTAAGGTAACGGATGCGCCGAGAACAGCAGATAAGCTGTGGACAACGTAGACTACCGGACGAAGCCAATTGAGTAACTTGCGATTTCCGTCGCGAAAGTCTTTGAATTCATTGGCCTTGTCCTCGAGTAGCTTAAGGACATCATCGGGAGAGCCGCAAGATCGAAGGCCGTCGGCAAGGGAATGGGTAGCGAGGTCTATCCCAACCTGCTTGCTGTAGTCTGTGAGAGCTGCATCGAGGATGGGTTTGAAACGACATGGCGGGAATTGTGCACAGTTTCACGCAGTTATGTGCGAAGGTGGTAGTACGAGATGGGTGATAAAAATACTCGGAGCGGGCACTCGTCCCGCAAGGCGACCGTCCTTGAAATATTCTGGCCTTCTAGGTTAGATGCGAAATTTTACGATGTGAAACGGCCTCAAGGCAAGTTGTCTTGCATCAAATGAAATCATTGATGGGTTTGACCATCAAATCTAGTACACCAGCTCTACGATTTGCCAAGGCAGTCATATTGTGGGGTCGTGCAATCAAAATGAAATGGAAGGTCTTGGGGGCGGTGACATGGCCAATTTCGGGTGTGAGCGCTGTGAGCGCTTGAACGCTTGAGTAGGTAGCGATTGCCCACTTACAAGTAATTCGAAAAATGAGAAGTAAAGATCAAAGCGCTGTTCGTAAATGATCAACTTGAACTCGTTACATCGTAGCAATCTTCAATGGAAGGCGTCATTCTTTACGGGGCGACTTTGTCTACTAACCCTAAGTGCGATGCAAAACTGTAGTTCTGGAAGGTCTACTGTATGATGGAAGAAGGTGATGAGGTTGATGGAGATTACGTCGTAACCTGATGACAGTGGGCAGGACTCGTAGAGAGCCACGGGAAGATACACGTACTAGGTATTATTTGCGCCTAGCCGTGGGTGGCTACTGGCACTGGCCAGCGGCCATATGTCAGAA
Organism: Lactarius pseudohatsudake; assembly: GCA_021525015.1. Taxonomy (NCBI): domain Eukaryota; kingdom Fungi; phylum Basidiomycota; class Agaricomycetes; order Russulales; family Russulaceae; genus Lactarius; species Lactarius pseudohatsudake. The sequence goes on from JAKELH010000935.1 coordinate 8,880, forward strand.
GTTTTCCATTTTGTGGAGGAGATAGTCACGGTCCTCGACAAGGGACTTGGAATCCCCGGACTGGAATGGGCCATATATTCTCTGTACCGCTTGCCGTACCGTCATTCCAGTACTGTAGTACTTTGCCGCCCTAAACGCCATACACAGAACACTGTATTGACACACCGAATGATTGTGGTAAAATTTGTCGTTGTTGTAGGATAGGATAATGCCACGTTGCCCTTGCTCTATACTCTTCTATTGTTGTTCCGCTGTACCGCATACAGTACGTTTGTTGATGGATGTCAACTTTGAGTACCCTGGCCAAGTCCCTGGCCCCGGAAAGCAACTCGGGAAACGCCGGTGAGGATTCCCTGGGACCGACACCTTTGCAAGACTGCACGGCCGACATCCCCAGGCTCGCCCACGCTCCCCCCACCCAAGTATTTCGGTTGCATTCCTCGCACCGCCCCGCAGGTACTACAGAAACACGTTCGTATGCGCCACTGGTGCCTACACTTGCTCGGTGATGAGACATGCGGTGCCTGACATGACAAGTTGGATAGTGCGAGATTCTTTACATAGGGCTATCCGTGTCGTGCGCCGTGCAGCACCGCGAGATAACAATTGGCGCCAGTGAGGGGAGAGATGAAGCCGTCACCGAGGTGCGTGGCCGTTTGAATCTATTGTCGTGTAACTTGCCTCACTTGAGGCACATGCGGGCAGCTAAGACAAAGGATGACTCGTTCAACATCACCGTCGGCGTCCGAGTCGCCCGAGGCCACTGCTATCAACGCAGCCTTCTTGGAATGTGCCTTGTCCCCACCCAGCAATATCAAGCGAGCCCGCTAACCCGCCTTTTCCTCCTTTTCCCTCCAATCCTTGCAGGCGTTTTGACGCTGGCCATGTCGAATCTCGCGTGCGCGCGTCGATCAAATGAGCCCGAGTTATCGCTACTTTGCAAAGGTACCCAATCAGTTTCTGCGGGAGCTGTGTGCGTCCAAGTTCGACCACTGGCATGAGGTAGGCCACTCGTTTAACTAACCCGTCAAGGGGACTCGGCCCTCTGCCTCGAGAGCATGCTCGGCGGCTCCGCCGTGAGTGTCACGATGGCCGAGGAGATGTAACGGGACACCAGGCGAGGCGGCGGCGGGTTAGGTTTGGCGGTGTGAGAGTACGGAAATGGGATGGAGCTTGGCTGCTCAGGCCTCAGGCCTCAGGGATGGAACTTACTCAGGCTCTCAGCTAGAGCTCCGAGCTGTCGTCCTGCCAGATACTACTAGTATTAGCCCATTGTACTCTGCTTGCTTGGTCAGTGGCAACACGAGTTGACCGGGGAGTGTCCTTCCGAATAACAAATGCTCTCCTTCCTTTCGACACCGATCATTTGCACAAGCGCGCTTATAGCAACATGGAGAAAAGAAACAGATTTAATGGATGATACAATTACTGTACGTGTAACAAGTCCTTGTGTTAAGAAAAATGAGTAGTAGCAACAAAAAAAAGCGGGGAAACAGCAATGCGTATAGGTACGGATGTGCGACAGACAGATATCACGGGCTGGACACGATTGCGCTGCAAGGTGATGGGCTTCCCACCAGCAGCACCGCTGGCGTTTGCGCTACTACCCTCAGCAGGACTCGTCGACGCGGCCGCGGCAGCAACGGCGGGCTTCAGGCGCTTCGCAAGCGAGTCCTCAGTAGCCACCTCGCCCTCCTCGCGCGTCCTTTTCGCCGCAGCACCCATGATGGCGACCACGCCAGCGCCGCCCGCAGTGCCCGAGACAGGCACACCTGCTCCTCGGCCAGTGCTGGGCGCCGCGGCGCCACGGATACCGATGTTCCCTCCCCGCGGCGCACGTCGCCCACGACCACGCAACGGTTGACCTGCAGCGGCTGAAGTACTACCAGCTGTGGCGCCCGGAACGGAAGGTTTTGCGCGTCGGAGGGGCTCCCGCACGAGCTGGGGCTGATGTTGTTAGAGACGGGACAGAGGACGGGGCGGTGGTGGTCGGAGACGTGGCTGGTGGCGCGGTGGCGCGGATGCGGATGGTGTAGACGCAACTGGGACGACCCCGGCTTTTTTCCACTCCTCGATCTGCGACTCGAGCTCTTTGACCTTGTTCTGCGCCCGAATCAGCGCTGTATCCTTCAGCCTCAACTTCATCGTGCCCTCCAGCCGGCCGCTCTCGACGGCTTTCTCGATGTCGGCCTGGTGTTTCGTTCTCTGCTCTGCGTCCTTGGCGGCCAAAGCAGCTGCGACCGCCGCGTCGATGGTTGCCTTTTGTTCTTCCGCCGTGGGGGAGGCTGCGGGTGCAGGTACAGATTCCTGTGCCCTGGCCGTCGCGGCTTCGACCGCCTTTTCGAGCTCCTCGCGGTGCTTCGCGACCAGGCGCTCTTCCAGAGCCCGCAATTCCCGGCGTGCTGCTTGTTAAGCTCGGACGTTGCCGATGGAGCGCTGCGCAGTTCAGTCGTAGCTTTGTCCACCGCGGCCTTGATTGCGGTGTCCTGCTCCTCCGTCGCCCTCTGCCGCGCCATCTGGTGTTCACGTATCCGAGTACCGAGTTTTTTCCTGTAGAATTTCAGAGTAAGTCAGAGCCGAGACGACGCGGCGAGTATGTAAACTACATTGGACATCCGGAGGCCACGTTTGGCTTCCTTGAGCTTCTCTGCCTCTTCTCGCGCGACCTAAAGGGATATGAGCACGATCAAATGTAGAGTCCGCAGTCACGCTACCTTGCCTGCGAAAGAGCCTCATCACGGTCCTTGACGAGATCTGCCTTTTCGCTCTCCCAATCGTCCTTCACGGCTTTGGCTTCCGTCGCCTCTGAGCTGGACTTATTCCATGCCTCCTTTTCTGTAAGAAGCTGGTCTCGCTCCTGCGTAAGGGTAGACTATAAACCCCTGTTAGAAAAATGCATCGGTTAGGCAAGTGAAATACCCTACAAGACGAGACTCGAGCTCGGACGTGTCTGGCGTAGGCGCAGGCGCTTGTACGGGCTCCTTCGCCTTCTCCTCTTGCAAGGCCTGTTCCAGAGCAGCTTTCTCCCCTCGCAGCCGTTCGAGTTCTTCGGTCAGCGGCTCTGATGAGGTGGGCGCAGGCTCAGCGGTTGCTGCAGCTTTGAGGACATCCCGCTCCTCTGCGATCGCAGCGGACTCTTTCTGGGCTTCTTCGAGGGTCGACTTGAGCTGAGTGTTTTCGGCACCCAGAGCGCCCATCCGCTGCCGGAAGATCTGGTTGTTCTTGATGATCGCCTCCTTGTGAGCTTTGCTCGTTTTCTCCAACGCGGTGATCTACGCAACCCGTAAGATTGTGTCATATCAACAAAACAATCACGCACTTTTTCTTGCAGCTGAGCGGTTTGCGTCGTCTGCTGAGATTCCAAACCAGACTTTTCAGTCTTCAGGTTCTCGAGCTCGTCCTTGAGCGACTGAAATTCAGTGGGATCCACGCGGTCGTACTGCAGCGCGAAGTCAGCGTCGTCAACACTAGGCCAAGCGCAATGAGTACCTTGGAGAGTAGTTGGCTGTTGCGCTCCTGCCACCTGCGGTTCTCCTCTTCCAGTCGTGTGACATGCTCGTTACGCGCGTCCAGCTCGGCTTGCACAGTACGGGCTCGGTCACGGAGAGGATCGAGCTCTTGGAGCACACTCTTCAGCTTGATATCGAGTTCACGTGACCGCTTCGCGTGCGCCTCAGAGTCTGCTCGAAGCGTTACATTGCTCTCGCGCAGAAGGTTCAACTGCTGGATCTTTTCGACCAGCTCCGCGTGCTGTGCATCTGTAGCCGCCACGGAGGCAGCACGCTCACGTTCCTAAATAATTGTCAGTAATTGGGATCTGGGAAAAAAGATGATGGGCTTACATCAGATAAAGTAGCCCTCGTGTCTTCCACTTCCAGATCACGCGTGACGTGGCCGATTTGCGTCTTGAGGCGTGCGTTCTCTTGCTTCCCGAGCTCGAGTTGCGTGTCCACGATCTCCTTCTCCTTTCTCAGATAATTAATCACAGCGCGGAGCTCGGAAAGTTTCGCCTCGGTGCCGTCAGCGGTATCGCCTTCGCCAGGGGTGGCAACAGTGGAGTCGGCAGCCTGCCGGATACGTGTAGCCTGAGAGCTGACATTGCCTAGGTGTTGATGAAGGACGTTATTCTGCTCCGTCAACGCCTTGCACCTGGTAAAATTCGAAAGAATTAGCCAGGCTCCATGAGCCCGGTGTGGACAACAACCATACCTCGCGGCGAGATCGGCGATCTCTCTGTCGAGCGCTTGCCTCTGCTGGCCCCAACTGCCCTCAGAGGTGGATAGTTTGGCCTGTGCAATCTCGGCCGCAGTCCGATTGTTCCGATCAGAAACTTGAAGATCGTGGATACCCCGCTTGAGATCCTCGATGGCCTTAATAGCCTCCGCATGCGCAATAACCTCGCGTGAGTATCTCTCCTCGGCAGCCTGTTGTACCCAGCGAGTAGGTTTAATGAAGGGATTTGGATAAGGAGAAGGAGAAGGCACGCTTACCCGGACGCGCTCCTCGTGGGCATGGACATCAGACTCGCGGGTCAACCTATCTTCAGCGAGGTTCTTCTCCGAAGCCGTGAAATCAACGATGGTGTCTTCAAGGGTCTTCTTGTCCGCAAGCCATTCCTCTCGTGCACTCTCGAACGAACGTTTCGACTCGGTTAAGGATGCCCTGGCTTGCTCAAGCTCTTGCTCGGCGTCTTAAGGTTGTTCTGAAGGGTCTCTTGTTGGGCCTATAAGTAGGAGCACCTGAGTAAGTGCGAAAATAGTGCGCGAACGAGATTGAGCATACCCAGGAAGAAGCGAGCTGGGATTCGGTGGTGGACTTGTACTCGTCGTGCGTCGTGCTCAACGACGCCAGAGCCTCTTCACTCGCCTGACTGATCTCCTTGAATTGTTGGATATGATTACGAGCAGCGGCCAAATCAACTTCGGCCACTTTGAGTGCGGCACTGGGAACCGAAGTGAGCGGGATGCAGAAAGACAACGGCGTGCAACCTACCGAAGGTCCGCCACCTCAGCCTCAAGCTGATCCTCGCGTGATCTACCTTCAACGCTAACATGGTGAGTAGCGCCAGCACCATTGACTCCAAGTGATCTCCACTCGTAGACTGCCAGCTTCTCTGCGTCGCCTTGTAACTTGCGGGAAAGCTCCTCCACTCGCTGTTCGAGGTACGTTTTGGTCGTCTCCGCCTTGACAAGCGAAGAGCGCGTCTCTTGAAGGTCACGTGCCTACCATTACCATCGACCAGTCAGTTAGTTAGACCACCACGGTCGACAAAGCATACCTGGTTATCGATCGCGGTTGCGCAGTTCCTTGGTGTCAACCTAACGCTGCAGAGTAACCCGACCGACATTTTGCCTCTCTTCGTTCAATTGCTGACGCGAATCTTGACTGCATTGCTCGTCAGCCCCGAAGTCGGACAGCAAGCAGCTCCGAAAAGCGACAAACCTCTGGTGCTCAAGAAGCTGTATCTGACTCTCGAGCCGTCTCCGATCGTTCTCGCTCGAGCGCTCAGTGTCATTGTGCATCTTCTGCACGTTTGCCATGAGGTCCGACAGGTGAGAACGCTCCATAGACAACGCCTTGTATTCTTCGACAAGACGACTTTCCACGCTCTGCACTATAGTGTCCAGCACCTCCAAACCCTTCAAAGCCCAGATGGTGCGACACTCACCTCCCAAATCCTCTTCTCGGCTCGGAGGTTAGCACCCCGCCAGCGCCGGCAAGGCCGAGCGTCAGGCCCCTCGAGCGAGACCGGCGAGCGCGTGCTCGGCGTCTGGGGAATGTCATCGAGCGCTGCGACGACGCGCGGGGGAAGAGCGGCCTTTGCGAGTGCGGTGAGGAAGGCATCGCGCGGCGTCGGTAACGCGAGACAACCCGCGGCGCGGGCCAGTGCTTGGAGCGCACCGAGCACGTCGCCAAACAGCGCGTCGGAGAGGTTCGTGTTGAGTAAGAAGGATAGCGCCGCGAGAAGCGCGGGCCACCCCGCGTTCAGCATCGCGCACACAGTCAGCAGTCCCGCTCGTGCGGCTCGGTTGGGGGCAGCGTCGAAGGGTCCAGCGCGCCTGGTGCGCGCACAGGTTCGGCTGAGCCGGGGAGTGGTTTTTGGACGGCAAGGGTGCTGTAGAGCGGGATCGCGTACCCCGCAAGGCCGTCAGAAAGTGAGACAAGGCACTGCACCCCGAGGAGGTATATATATGCGTCCGGAATCGGCGGGGCTGACGCTTTGTCGAGCTGGTCAATACTAGGGACACGACGGGCGCTCAGCGTGGTCCGCGGCTGGCATGATGGAGGAAGGCGCACCACTGCACTTTCATAGCTGCGCTCTGAACGCTCAGGCCAGCTTCGGCGCCGATCATCCGACAACATTAGACATTGTCGCGCTGGCAGCAGTTGCGACCATCCCTGCAACGCTGTCCAGACTATGACTGCTATGCGGGAGCGTGTCGTTTGTCGGAACACCAACACCCTGCATCTGCGCGGAGACGCCAAGCAAGGCGGGACGCGACGTGACCAGGCGCTTGAGCGCGGAGATAAGATACGTGAGACGCGTGCGTTGCCACTGCCGCCAGAGTCACTGTCACCGGCAGAGGCGTCGTAGCTCTGCCAGACGCCGCGCATGAACTCGACATCACTACAAAGCCTGTACACGCAGAAGATGAGCACACAGTCCAAGGTGAGATTGAGAAACAGTGGCGTACGCGCGCATGATTTTCCATCGCGAGCACCTTCATCCATCCGGGTCGAGCCTCAGCAGCCTCGACTTCACCAGCGACTATCTTGATGAGAAGCATGAGGAATACCTCAGCTTCCGTTGAGAGGTTGGACGAAATTGTTTGAGAAGGAGAAAGACGACGCGTGTGCCACGAAGTGTGAGCGGAAAAGTGGAGCGCTCGGAGAGCGTTTTGAGGAGCAGAGGAGAGAGGTGGTGCCGCAGGAGGAGCAGGAGCTCAGAATGCTACTCGCACGTAAGACTGACACGCACACAAACGAGAGAGACGCCGCACACCTTGCGAAATAGATCGTGATGATTCGTGAGCACGCTCTCGATAAGCTCGAGAGCGAATGTCTTATGGAGGTACTCCAGTTGCAGGAACTGTGGCGCTCGCCATTTCCTAGAAGACACAAGTCCTCGAGATGGCGAATGCGTCGCGTGCTGCGAGCCCCAGCGTCTGGGTCGTCCCATTTGGGAGAGTGATCGGCTCGAGCTCGTTGGCGTGGAGCAGACGGCGATCTTCCTCGACGACCTTGTCAACTACGAACATGACGAGTTGTCGTAGAGTAGCGGCGGCGGTAGACGATACGACTGCAGTCCTTGATTCGTGCAGCTTGAAGCAGAGCAGCAGCGCCTGAGCATACTGTCAGTTAACCAAGCACCCCAACGATGCAAGACTAAACACTCACATCGGCGAGCAGCCTCCGTGTATCGCAGGGAAATTCGTGATAAGGGAGAGTAAGGTCTGGAGTATCTTGAGCTGTATGTCGACGCCTTGTGTCATGCAATCGTTGATTGTCTGAATGACGGCGGGGAGTGAGGAGAGTGGAAATGGCGCGAAGGGCAATGAGACGTTGGAGTGAGCCGAGGGAGATCGTGATCACTTTCGCGTTTTTCGTGGCGCATCCCATGAAGACGGGGCGGAGGAGGTCGTCAGCATGCCGGCCATCTGCGGTTACAGGCAAGAGCGGGTCAGCCGTGTCGAATCAACTCGGTCCACTCGACACTCGCAGCCCTTTTCCCTGTGTGTCCAGAAAGTGGGAACGTACCAGAAGCCAAATTAGTGGTCAACTGTTCTGGAGAGGATCTTAGGAGAGCAAGAGACTTTTCCGCAGCCTGCACGATGGGGACCACGACCAAAATGAGATCCAAAGAAACATAGAGAGTACGTGTACACGACGCACCTCGCGGACCTCTGGGTGTTTTCCTCCTTGTCTCGCTGGCCAGTGACTTGACAAATTCAAGTAAGAGAGAGGGGAATAAAGACAGTGAGCGATGCACCTGAAGCTCTGTGACGAGAAGAGAGAGGGAACTCATGGATGCAACTCGAGAGGGCTCTACCTGACTTAGATGCAACAGGGCCACTACTACGATGGTAAGTTGTTGCTTAGACTGCGGGGCAAGTAAATCTGTCACGTGATGGCTACTGGCCGAGCTTGCTCAGGGCGCTCCAGCCGGAGCTGATTGATGGTAGCTTTTCCTTCCAGAAGGTTTTTTGATGCACCCATCACGTTCCTTCCACCATGCAAACAATATTATTCACCCTCTGTTTGACCAGGAACGGACATAGTCCGGCAAACCGACATCGTAATATTATCGTAGTTAGTTAAACGGTTATAATTATAAGCAGATGAGCATACAGTACGCTCTCCCGGGACCCCCTACGCTCACACTTATTCACCTATCCGGCTGCCCGCCTCCGTAAATCTCTATACCCCCATTTCTGGGACCGGCACCAGTGAGAATGCATTCTCACATTGGCTGGTGCCGCCAGCATTTCGCCGCCGGACCGTGACAGGCTCTTACCCTTCGGCGTATGCTTCGCGCTCAGACAAGAACTCTGCAACCCTGTGCTCTCCACCTAACGTCGCTACTTGTCTTGGAGTCCGCCCACGGGAGTTGCGAACATCCAATCTGCACCACGCTCTACTAAGAGCATGCAAATGCGGAGGTGGCCCTGCCCAGATGCAGCATGCAATGCAGTGGACCGGCGCCGGGTTTTTTGTATTCACATCAGCACCATAGTCGAGTAACAACCGCGTTACCTCCAGATATCCATTACTTGACGCTTTCGAAGCGGGGTAGAGCCGCCTCTGCTTTGCGAGTTCACGTACGCACCGCGCTCAATCAGTAATTTTGCCACCTCCAATCTCCCGTTGGCCGATGCGACGGACAATGCGGTCCAGCGATACTGTCCGTTTCATCGACATCCGAACCTTGGTCAAGTAATGACCGTACGATGTCGAGCTGTCCACTTCTGACGCGGTGTAAAGTGGGGGCGGCTCATCTGAGGAGAACTTCACCTTTCTTCCAGGTTCAAGTTTTCGTAGCGGCTGAACAGACTACTGGGGGGCCTATTTCGTGGATGGAGGATTGACATAGACGGCGTCACCACGCCGTCCAGAGACATTGCACCTTTGATGTGTCCGGATAGGAAGTTTGCAACCTCGGTCTCCCATTGTCGAATGCCAGGTCCAAGGGCGACTTCCCGTCGTCATCACATGTGTTGAAATCGGCGCCACTGTCGAGAAGGAGCTTCACGATGTCAAGCCTTTGCCTGCTGCTGAATGCAACGGGGTGTGGTATTTGTGATTTGGGGAATCCACGTCTGCGCCTGCTTCAATTAAGAGCCGAACGACGTCCAAATGTCCGTTTTCCGAAGCTACATTCATGGGGTGTAGCCGTCCCAGGATCGAAGTTCACATTCGCCCCGTGCTGGATTAGTAGCCGTGATATCCCCGCATCTCCCACGGAGGAAGCCATGTCAATGGAGTGTGGTCATGTGTTAGAAGGTCGACATCTACGTTGTGCCCGAGTAACAACCGCACTATGTCAATGCGTCCGTCTGATGATGCGTCGTGCAGTGGACTGCCCCTTGCCATCCAGGACATTTACATCGGCGCCACACCGAAGAAGCGAGCATCCAATGTCAATGTCGCCAACGTCGAATGCTGCGATCCATGAAATCCCGTGATACCCACCCTTGGCATCAATATCCCCTGGGTAGGTCGCAATCAAGCGTTCTATAAGCCACCGGAGACGACAAAGTATGGCGTAATATAATGGGGGGGCCTCTGGCAGCCTTGGGTGCTTCGTAGGCGTAGGTTCTCGCCATGGGTCGTCAATATCGTGTATCCAGACCCATGTAGAGAAGTGTGGCCTCTCTCGGTCGAACAGCCGTTCCGTGGCATCCCGGATCGTCGATGACACATCCTCGAACCGGCCGTGTTCGAACCAGTGTCGTGCCGCGTACTCAGCAAGCGGAAAGTTCCGAATACTCTCTTTGTCGACGCGGTCACCGAGCTGAAGTAAGTAACCAAGGCAGGCTTGGCGAGAGTGGCATGTGCTAAGTGAGGGATGTAAAGCGAGAGAGATCCTCGGTTGCGGTCCAAGACGATCCGACGTCAGGAATTCCTTCACGGAAAAGTGGGAAAACTGAACGATTCGAGACCCGTTCACGTTGACGACGGTGATGAGACTGGAGCACGCAGAAGCAGCTTCTTCCGCATCGCCTAGTCGCAAGCCCGTGTAAAACTGTGGGAGGGCCCCTGGATCGAACCGGACTGCCAGGATCTCCGCAAGCTCCTCGACGCGAAGTGGTCTAACAGATACCGCGTACATTGGAGGAGTCGGTGTGCGAATTGTCGCTTCACTTTGTCGACTCCTACGTAACATGTGTTCGTATGTTTCGTCCAATGTCTCTGGCAAGTGGTCCAGAATGCCATGGATACTTGCGGGGATCGACGCAAGATGTCCAACAGGCAGTAGACCCATCTGAACCTGTGGCATTTATTAAGCGGCAGTCCGGAGAAGCCATGAGAGGAATCACTTACATGCCGTCTGCTTTCTCCGAGAGTCTATCAATAACCAGCTGCCTATTTTCGGCTGTCCATCTTCGCATAGTGCGATCAGAGTGCACGAATGATATGATGTATCCAGAGATATCTGCCATTTGGCCGCTCTCTTCGTGAAGCGAAACACGGAACATCGCCAATGGTCCAAGAATGGTCTGAATGTCGATCTCCGGACGACTTGAGATGCATATATGTACATTCGGAAGTCGCAAACCGACGAGGTGCTCCAATAATTGAAGACATTCTCACGAGCGGTGGGAGTTCCAGAGATGTTAGGGGATCGTCGAGAGCGTCTATGATGATGTACGTCGGCGGCTGCCCTGGGACCTCGAGCATGTCTGTCAGACATTGGGAGAGGGCGTCATCCGAAGGCTGTGCTCCTTCGTCGTGGTCCAAATAGAATTGAGAGAAAAGTGATGGCAGGGATCAGACCGGGCGCTAAGTTGGAAGAGGAGGGAGGAGAGGAGATCACGCCGATGTTGCTTCTGAGTGTCCCTGAAGTCGAAGAAAAAAATAGGCCATCAAAGCAAGTCCTGCCTTGCGCATCCTGTCGATTTGTCGGATGATTGCGGACCTAGGAGTGTGCGTGAATATCCACGATCGAAGGCGATGAAACGCCGCGTACATCAAATGGTTTTCCCGGAGCCCGCTACAGCGAGGGAAAGGCATCAGGACGGTCGCGAGCTCAATATTGGAAACGCACGTTTTCCATGAATCCACAACAGTGAATCCTTCGTGTTCCACTCGGCGAAGATGCTTCCCTCGCAGAACCACGTCGCAGTTCCATCTTGATGGATTTCACGAGCAATGTTGTAGTTAGGTGACGGATCCGGAGGGGTGAGCCAACTTCGGGACTCCCTTTGCAAGCGATCACCTGTACCCAACATTAGCGCCACGGGACCAAATTGTAGAATGGATAAATAACGAACGCTTCATATTGTTTATATCGTTCGAAATCTGTTCCATCATATCTACGGTAGTCATCAGGTTCCGCGACGCTAATTCCGAACACACAAGAAGCTCACCCAATGCCCTCCAGATGCCGTTCACTGATACCTTTCCGTCTAGACAACTCCTCATTTGAACGCCAATTACTACCCGT
>JAKELH010000936.1:0-20491 GCA_021525015.1 Lactarius pseudohatsudake
CCTGCTTTATCTCCTTGGTCGCAATCCCAAAGATTGTCAGCACTTCTACCATTATCTTCGTAATTATGTCCGTCATCGCTGCGGTCGGTGCCACCTCGGTATAAGCCTCTAGCCGTTTGAAAAAGAACTCCATCTGTTCGAAGAGATCCGCCACCGCGTCTTGACTTGCTGCAACGTCCTTGGCCGCCTACGAGACCTTCAGTGTCAGAACATTTTACGGGAATAAACAAAGTACTTACCATGAGGAAGACACAAATGCCTGCAAAACGACTTTCGCGGCGAAAATACCTACAAAATATATGTCAGAGGGATGCTTCGAGGCGTAGATTAGCTGTGTTATACCAGGCCTACACCTTCTCCGAGAGTGGCAGAAATCGCATAGAGTACGTTCACAGTCGGGTTCAACCACTTTGTTAATCTTTCATCGCCGCTCCGAGCTTGATCGAACTCCCGAGCCTTTTCTTGAAGCACGGACAGGATGGCGGCAGGAGAGTCGCATGCTTGCAACTGGGAGGCGAGCGGATGTGCGATAAGATCTTTCTTTGTCTGCTTCTCGTACAATTTCAAGGGCGGCATTGAAAATGGCTTGGAAGGGCGAGGAAGCCGGGACCGTCGAAAGCGTTCTGGGACATGGCAAAGTCGAGTCGAGTGAACACGGGCCGAGCCTCCGAGGGGTTATATGCGCGTGCCTCTCGTACATCATCCGCCCTCTCTTTTCCACATCCCGTTCATTCATCGCTCCTGGGCGAGAACGAGCGAACAGATGTCACTGCATAACAAGGTCCTAGTGCTATTGTCGGTGCGGCCTCCATTCAGACTTGGCGTGGATGTGAGTGTTTGGCAGGGTCACATATCCCGCGTTAGCATGTGAGGCGTGGGATGACGAGGACGAAAAGCTGCTTCTGCCGGTATCCAAGTTCTCGTACTTCGGGATCACTTCTTACAGTAGATTCGTCCCAGGACATGATTTGGATCATCGAGACAGCGGGCCCACATCACATCCTACTCTAAGCTCGACATATAGCAGACTCCCCGTGGTGGTGTCCTAGTCGTGTGCGCGGTGCGTCTATCGTCCATATCGAGCAGGGGGCGATGGCGTTGATGTGTTCCGTACACAAGCCGATGGATATATTTACGCGTTCATGCACGACATGGCCTGGGAAGCTCGGTCCTCGTGTCGCACCTTCAACTCGTGCTGTTGTCCAGCCCCTCGTTGATATTTCAAAGAGGATAGGGCGGAATATCCCTGGTACGGACCCACTCGTTACTGAGATACAAGCCTGTATTACTTTCGAAGGTACCCTCGTGGTGTTTCAAGGGAAAGCACGCTCGCTCTCAGACTTGTGGAAGATCTTGTTAACCTCTACCTTCCGGATCTGCAAATAGTATATCTGCCTCTGGACGACTGGTGACGCATAGTCTGTGTCTCCAGTCGCCCAGAGGTAGGCATCCGCGCCGCTCTCGATCTTTTGACGTCTCTCCATGTCTCCCTTCACGATCAAAGTGGACAGAAGGAATGTATTACCTGAAGGATGACAGGAAACTGGTGACCGAGACGCTCTCCGCGAGAACCGACGGAATGTCAGTGGAAGGAGACACAAGGAGATGTCATAAGTTCGAGAGCGCCGGAGATAGACATACTATGTGTGCATCATCGAGCTTGCACGATCAAAGGAACGATAATGATAATATGAAATGAGGGCAGGAAGATGACAAGAAACCGGTTATCAATATGGGAGCCGACAGGAATGTAGTGGATGCTCGAGGATAGTCGGTCGGAAGCACTTATTCAAACCAGACGGAATTTGGTATTTACGGTAATCGGAATGTGAGTAGAGTAAAGTGAAGGAAAAGACGACATGACGACGCGAGAGCACGTAGGGTCGTCTTATGGTGTTGTATTCCGAAGGAAAAATTCGGGGGCCCCGATCGAGGTCGACGATCGGTGCGTAAAAGGAAAGAAAGATACCACGGCGATTCTCGGTAAGATTATGGCCGAGCTTCGTCGCCATCTTCTGGTAATTTTGAAGGAAGACGAGTTTTTTGGAACTTGCGTTGCGCAAATTATTATTAGAGCATGGCGCCATTGCAGAACGCACAAGACAAGGACAACGGTAGCCCCATTGCGTCCGCAGGTTTACCGTCGGACGCTCAAGATGGCACTATCACTTGTCGGTTATCGACCACAGCAAAGAAAGAAAGCCTACGTGGTGAACAAGACCCCCATTGCATCCAGTAATGTACGACTCCGAGATTACTCCCAAGAAGATCTTCTCCCATTCTTGCGCAGCTATTACTAGAGCACGAGGCGAACGTGAACGCACAGGACCGGGACCACACACACCCCTGTTACACTTGGCAGGTACTATGGGTAAGACCACACAGGGTGCTCCTCGACCATGGTACCAAAACCAACGCGGGGAATGTCTTGGGCCAGACCCTATGCACTTAGTTGGAGGTCACTCCCGAGAAGATGGTCCAAGACTTGCACAGCTAGTGCTGGGTGTGAATATAAAGATAAGGACCATATTGGCGGCCTACTGTACATTCCAGTTATATGGCACCCTCCAATAGGAACGCGAATACCTCGGATTCTTTTCTTGACTATGACGCCGATGTTAACGCGGGGGCGGGGTACGATGAGGGAAGGTGCACGTGTCGCAGAAAAATGGTGATTAGAAAAAACTCGGGAAAATCTGTGAGAAATTGGTTGTTCTCACGGCCTTTTTCACCAAGAACGATTAATTATTTCCAGTGGTGCTCCCTCATCCACTTCCTTTTCTATTGCAACTTTGCGACTCGTTACACTACCCAATACTAAATACGGGGTCATGTTCGTGACGAAGCCCAACCAACTTGAATTTGCGACACCTCATTCTTCCCTAACCCACGACGCAAACTCGCTGCTCAAGGGACGAGCATCTAAGACCCGTCCGAGATCCGTCCCACCGAAACCCATTCCCTTCGTTCGCAACCCCGTCAATCTCTTCAGCGTAGCTATCACGCTGGTAGTAAGTGGCGAGCTCTGGTCGGTACGGTACGCCGGAGGCACAAATCCGTCGACTTCGATACGTTCTGCACCTGGATGCGCCATGTGTAACGCAAGTAACACGCACAACCGCCAGTACTCCTCTTCACTGTCGAAGTAGAGTTGGCCTGCGAACAGATTCAGCTCGGTTCGGAGGTGTGGTGCGACTGTCCATCCCGGAGACTCTGGGATGGAATAGAACGTGAGGTCTGAGAAAGACCGCATGTAGGAAGTCACCCGTGGTGAGTAAATACGAAGTTGGACCTTTCCACTCTTGCGTATGATCGGGAGTAGCTCGTTGGCCTCATATGGGCTAATGACGATCGCAATGCCGTCCTTCCCAGATCCGCTTGACAAAATCCAATTGACAGGGCGGAGGTAGTCTGTCAAGCACGTGATACTGGAGTTCGTGGTGGTGACAGCAAAGTCTGTCGTCGCAAGTGGAGCCGGCGACCATCTCTTCATCGAATTCAGAGCCTCGTCGATCCCAGTTGGGGCGAACAATGGGATGATGTTCCTCAAAGGCTCGGCAAGTATTCCAGTATTAACGAAGTCACGGATCTCGTCGCAGACGGTATGGTCCGCGGGGTGAACCTTTGGAAGGAGCTCTAGATGGCGTTCCCGCTCAACTTCGTGGTCCACTTCCCGTTCCTGTTCTTCCGCCATCCGTACGTCAATCAACCGAGTGACTCCAAGCCGTTCCAGTCGTTCCCGTAAAGATGGAATGCCGTTTATTTCGGGACTCAACACGGCGCCTTGTCCCCCTGAAACCGGTTCGTACATTTCTTCCAGAGTTTTCGATTCGGGCTGTAACCAGGAATTCCTCAAGACTCCCAGGTCTTCAGTTGAACTGTACTGCTTGTACGCTGAAAATCGTCGGTGATGATCGACTCCTTGCTGCGCCCAGTGCGGGAGATGGTGAGAAATATCCCAACAGGTCTCGTGCATAGCCCAACGAAGGATGTCAATCACCTGTACGCCATTCTCAGACCCATTGCCTCTCGGAATAAGGCGACGAATGCGACGGTCGACTTCGCCTGGCGCAAAGAACATCACCGATTGCCCCTTTCCCAGCTGGCGCATCCGCATACACCCTATACCCGCTTAGCCTTAACTTTTATCAATGTATGACGACTCACCTTGTAGCAGCCTATCTTTGGTGACCTTCGGCCCGAGCGTGACTGCCGCGCGAGTCCCTCGAGGGAGCTTCAAATCCGTCCCACGCGTATGTGCGTCATCAAGGTATATGATGCACTTGTCGAGCTGCCGATTGAATGGAGAAGATATGAACGGCTCGATGGTTCCATCCTGGGTGAGCACCGTGAGGTGGTCCGATTCGTTGAAGAAGATGGCCGCCGAGATATGGGGTGTAAGGGAGAGCCAGTATCGCGCCAACTCCTCATTCCGTAGCTCTAGCATTTGTGCTCCGACGTCCAATAATACTCGAATCTCCGGATCGTGACTGATTAGTCGCCGTAAGAATGCCTCCGCGGATTCACGTTCGCCGTTGGTACCTTCAGTACACTCGTAGTAATTGTTCTCTGACTGGAGGAGGTACTGCAAGACGAGCGCATTGGTGCTGAGCTGGGAGACGGGATCCTCCTGAGTTATTGACGTCGGCAAGAGATAGCGATTGTCGTTCGTGCCGCTGAAGCCCGTAGTCACGTTTGACTTGTTCTCTACCAGGTCCCAGGCTGACGTGGAAAGTTTATATGGGAATTCCTTGGCCGCTCGGGGGAAGACCACTTGGGATAGGTAGAAATCTATAACTTTTGTATTCCTCGAGAACAGCGGAACAAGGTATCCGTCGACTTGTGTGTCGTCGTTCGTATTTATGCCATTGACCTGTCGCAGCGAAGCGGGGACGCCCTCCCCAAATACGATCCACTGATCGTATTCCATGTCGGGATTGTCCAGCTTGGTGAGCAAGTCGAAGCACTGGAGTACTTGTTGCTTCGTTAAACCACCATAATAATAGCTGAGACAAGTTAGTGCAATGGCTACGTCTGGGTGACCAAACTCTGCTCTCAAACTTGGCACGTCCTATGTTTGCCTCACAGTGAGCTACGTTCGTTGATTGGATAGATTACCGGGGGACTCACCTTTGCACGATATGGCACAGCAAGTAACGTCCTACTGGGATCGAGTCCATAGTCCACTCGCCACCGGCGTTCCCTCAGCACGTAGCCGAGGATGCCTTCGCCATCGACCAGGAGCCCACGGAGTAAAAGTATTCCGTTCCATAACGTCGTTCCGGCACAGTGTGATCGTATCAACTGGTGGTCGTCAACGGAGATCTCTTTCTGTATTATGAAGCGGCGAACGGCCTCTCGAATTGAGGGTGAGAGAACTGCTAATGAGATTGTAGATAAAGCACCTCCGAGAGCGTCCTCGGTAATGAGTGAAGATATCCGCTGAGAGACCTCTTGATCGAGGATCCGCATCATGGGAAATCCTTTCTGGGTCTGATCGAGTTCGAACATCTTCGGAAACCTGGCGTGCAATTGCGTGGCACGTGCATGTAATCGACTGAACACCTGTTGGGTCGTGGACCAACGATTTGGATGATCTTGGACAGGCATTTGCTTCCCTTCGGTGTAGACCAATTGATACCGGACGTGAAGTATCTCATCGCTCTCGTCGAGTACGTCGCGCGATGCTTTAGCTAGCCAATCGTGTAGAGACTTGAGTTCATTAGCAACGGAGAGTTTGTTGTGGTCGTCGCGGGACGCCAAGAGAGTATCGATACACATCAATTTCTGCGAGAGTAGATATTCGGGTTGGGTGACGAGGACACCGCCTTCTGAAGCACACTTTTTGTAGAGGTCGCAAATGCTTTTGACCGCAGATGCGCTCATTGGCAGATTTCGGGAGAATGGAATGTAGAAAATGCGTCGATCGGTGAGATCAGAAAGCCTACTGAGGAGTAGTTGGTACATTTGATTGGATAATGGCTTGAGCGTCACGATTCTCGCAAGGTTGGAACCATCCGCTAGGGTTGCGGCGACGAGAGGTACGATAACCGACGACTTTCCCTCTCCCATGTTGAGCTGAAGCGATGCAGACCGCTTGCACGAAGGAGATATCATCTCACGTGCAATTGCCAGTTGCAGCGGACGCGCCAAAAAGTTCGTATCGATCTGATAACGCTATTTGTTAGTGTTCGTAAATACGAGAAAATCAACTAACTTGTATGAGGAGCCAGTCAGGAGAACAAGCGGCGACTACTTCCTCGCAAACCGTTTCCGCTTCCCGGAGGAGTTCCTCGTTCCGGCGTCTCGAAGAAAGCTCGAGCAGACGCTGAGATTGTTGATATTTGATGAAAGCTACTGCATAGCAGACGATGGCGCGTTTCCACTGGTCAGTCAGAGTGTGGACGCGATCCCTTGACAGTTCCCGTAGAATCGATCGCGGCGTTATTCGGGGAAAAAGACCGGAAATACGAAGGACGCATTCCGTTCCCTGGAACGGCGCGAGGGCCTCTGAAATCTCAGAAAATATTGCGTCTTTCTTTTCAGAACATGAGTCACGATAAGAACGTAAAGCCTCCTGCGGAGGAACGCCACGCTGAACAAGGATCGGGGCCTTCTTTCCGAGCAAGTCGCTGTAACTCTTGTTCAGGTCTTCTCCATAGAGCTGTAGTAACGACTCCCGAGAGTGTCGGAGCTCCTGTATAAGAGAACTGATTCCGTCCTCCCCGGTTGATGGTGTCTCGCTTTCAGCTGCTAACGTCACAGCGGAAGGCATGATGGAGCCGCCGGACGAAGGCCGTTTGCCAATCGGCGGCTGTGGGGAGTTGGCCCGAGACTTCAATAGGTCTCGGAGTGAGGGTGTTGACACTTTTGGTAGTCTCGCGCCGAACTGCCAGTGAGGAGAAAACTTGTAGGGAGCATTAGGGGGAATACTGGTCTCGTAATGGTCTAAGATGGCTTGGAGTCGATGTATATAGTTCCTGAAGTCAATATTCCGAGAAATTGATTTCAGGTAAGCGTCAACACTTTCTTTGGATTTTGGTACGTCAAACCACTGGCGTGGAAGATCGCACCAAATCTCGGGCCACCGTTCTACTGTTGACCGCGACGCCTCTGACGTTATCTCGCTAATGGACTTGTCATATATCTGCTTTCGTTCTTTCTTAGCGGCCTTCTTTCTGGCTTGGACCTCCATAGTTTGCGCAGGGGTTTGCTCTAGGGGACGAGCAAACTGAGACATCAATTTTACTAATCGCGCACGGTCCGGATACGTGTCGTCTGAAAGTAAATAGTGGGGACCCGGAGGGCGTGTAAGACCACGGAATCTTGTGTCCGTCGCAAAGATTAGAATGAATGGAAGGATGTCCGCGTAACTGGTCCCGCTGAAGCTGGCTGCGGAAAGGCTGAATGCCAATTTGACCCTGGAGTCTCGAGGATCACAGTTTAACGCCTCCTGACAGACATCGTATATCCTGAGCCAATCCGTCGCGGCATCGAAAATAAGCCAGTATCGACTATATCGCAGGGAAACCCCATTTCCGGCTGGGCCAATCGATTTCCATGATTGCATTGTGTCCCACAGCTTAAGAGATTTGTGAGAAAGGCAGGGCCGGTCGTTCCAAACAGACCATGACATCTGGTAGGCAGCACGCTCAGCGCCTTGCCCATCGGCTATGTCCCTTGACCTGTACACGACGTCCTCTGAACTTGGAGCATGCGAATGCCTCAAGCCCTGCAAGTCACGTGGATAATACACATTGTTACGAGAGGCTGCTCGAGTCAGCAACGACGCTTCCCGATGAGGAATCTTGAAGACGATAGGTTTGTCATAGAGTATTTCTATCGCACGTGCGTGATCAAGAATCGAAAGCACAGCTGGGTAAAAGTCGTGGTGCTGTGAGAGAACAGGAAGGCTGTTCCACTCCACCGTAACCATTGACCTTAGGTGTGGCGGATAATACACTCTGCTAGGCGTCAATTTGCTTATCGCTTCCAAGAGTTTTGCGTCGTCCTTGTCTAGTCTTTGAAACGACAGAAAAGCTGCGCTTTGCAACATGTTAAGAGATTCTTCGGTCCCGGTGTGTCCGAGTAACGGATCGGGGAGGCAATGGCTCGTGAGCGCGTGCAAATAACATTGGTACAGCTTGCTACGCAGGCTCACATTTCCAGTGAGGCGTCCCAGATCGGTGTCGATGGTATACTCGTGCCAGTGGACGTGCCGCGCCGTTCCCGTCTCTATGGAAACATGGGCAAAGTCACCTTCCAGTCCAAACTCGATATTTCCCTGTGGGATAATAACCCGTCGTGGCATCTCCGAAGAGCTGTTGCTCGGGCGCAAAACAAGTTGATTTTTGAGCCCAAACATGGTGCCGCAAGACTGAGATTCATCGATGACGTAGCCAGGAATGCTTCGGCACTCCAGTTCTGAGTTGTGATTGATGAAGAATACGAGGCGCAGCCGACTGAGGGAGACCTCTAGTGCTTGGTTTGTATGCGTAACGATGATGTGCTCCGGAGATTCCAGCGCAGAAAGAACGCGGGATATCGTTTGGAAGGTAGCTGAACGAATATCGATCAGATGTACGGGGGCAGCGCTATCTCCAGAAAACTTGCGGAACATGGACCGGGTATCATCTGCACGGATGGTGAGTCGCCAATTGGACAGATCTGGAGTCCAAGGGGACTCAACAGGGCGGAATTCGATTTCTCCGGTGCCGAGGTCAAGCCAGTGTACGCAGTCATCCACGAAAGCCCTCGGGAAGTCACCAGCGAATACTACGCGTGGAACAAACTGTAAGAGTCGAGAATTTCCTGGTTTCCGAGCCTGCAGAATCAGATCTCCATTGCGCAGCGAAAACAATATCTTTAGCTTGTATTAGCCGCTGCCAAACATCGATGATAACGATAACCCACCTGATACTCCTCCACGCTTGATCTCGTCATAAATTCCATTGAAGGGATGTCAGCAGGAACTACGTCAAGAACCCGCTGAAAGAGCACATGGATACATGTGAATAAGCGTAGATTAGAACAATGATAACACTCACGGTTCCTAGGACACTTGCGTAGGTTGGATGGTCGATGATCTTTTGCGGCAGTCTTCCAAACGGGTTCCCCCCGATGAGTAACTGCCCGGTCAATAGATTATAATGCACCTCCTGTCTACCCTTTACTATACAGGATATCCACCGTGAGTTGGGAATGGGGAGTACACGCCAATTCGAAGAGGTCTGCCGGCGGAACCCCGGCCATAAATTTGCGAGGCCGCGATCGAAGCCTGATGGGTTAGACTGTACGCCATTGCAGAGAGATGGTTCGAGAAAATGAAGTAGGCGACGATGTCGATTGAGAAGCCGAGTGAGATAACGAGAGTCATCGTCTTCAAGAATCGATGGTGTGTTGTCATGCACAATCACTGCGCAATGCACAGCTATGGCGATATCGTTGTCGCTAGAAAGTATCCCCGGGACATGCTCCAGGCAAACGTCGTAGGTGGAGAAACACGTCGCTGCCAGTATGCTCAATCGTCGACGCATGTTGGCGCGTGCAGTTTCGTCGTCGGTCGTCTCTAATTTCGAACCAAGTTCGCTAATCCACCTATGCGCTACGCTCCGTGCCCTCCGGAGTAACGCATAGGCACTTTGACGAATATCGGGGTCGTGAGCAGAAGATAGGAGGCGGCTGGTTAGAAGAGCTAAAGATTGTTGGACTAACGGCGGGATGTAATGAAAGGTGGAGTGAACATACCAATAGTCCTGACGGTGACCTCCTCTAACCAGTTGGCTTCTATTCTTCCGAGAAGGCCCTCCAGTTCATGTAGAAGAGTCCATCCGAAGCTGGGAATGTCAAGGTCAGTGTGCCACTCACGTACACCATCCGACGATGGGCCAAGATGCCATGCCGCCTGAGTGATTAGCGTATGTACCTCCTCGCGGCGAAATGAAAGCGCAGGAGATGACAGCTCTCTTGCTATGTTTAGCCATTGCAAACGTGGTCCGCTGCGCAACCCAGAAAATGCAATATACTCGTGAGGGCTCAACTCCGGAGGGCAGTCAGCTTGAGTAGCGATCACCTCATTAGAAGTATGATGTGTTCGAGACACAAATGAGTGGATCTTGCTGTACGGAGACGACACGGGGATGGGAGGGGTACAGAAGTTTGCAATGGTAGATCCAAGAAGAGGCTGGCCTGCCCACGATTGGGCCT
This sequence comes from Lactarius pseudohatsudake, assembly GCA_021525015.1. Taxonomy (NCBI): domain Eukaryota; kingdom Fungi; phylum Basidiomycota; class Agaricomycetes; order Russulales; family Russulaceae; genus Lactarius; species Lactarius pseudohatsudake. The sequence continues at coordinate 10,207 of JAKELH010000936.1, forward strand.
TACGGTCAAACAATTTAAAGGATAGCCCATTATTGAGCAAAACCTGCGAACGGTCAGCAGGAATCTGAACCACCTTGTAATGACTTTGGTCGCGGAACGACTTCGTGGTGGATGCAATCGTGATGCGGTGGTGTGGGTGACGGATTGTCCAAGGCCTTAGACCAGAGAAGGTGTCTAAAAAAGCTTCGGTTGGTCAGCATTGACATTGGGCTTGGCGTTGGGCGTCCCAATGTCGCGGAGAATCTTGTAGGTTACCTCGCGCCATGTGGAAAACGCACGTGGCGGAGAAAGCTCGAATACTACCGATTGTACTTGCTCTGGATCCTGTGGGAGTGGCCATTCATAGACATCGATCCACAACCTATTAGCCGAGTTCTCTGTGCGACATTTTTGACAATTTAAACTCTGATGGTTCAAGTTTCCTTTTTCGTCTGCCACAGAGGTGTGACTCATCTCTGAGGCCGCGTCCTTAAGTGATTGATACCGCTTGTTCAGAGAGTTGAGTTCAGAGAGCTTTTGAGTCTGCTCTTCCGAAGCGTGTTGAGTGATTTCAATATAGAGTTGTTGCAACCTTTGGGAAGCACGGAAATACTGCACGGCAAATGACGATTCGGTGACATTGTCCGAGAAGATGGTCGTCGTGTAGGAGGCCTTCTCATGCCGCTGTAAAATATACTGTTCAATGAGCATGGCACGTCGTAGGGAGCCGGAGCGATGAAGGAGTAGGGGATGGAGGAAATCTTTAGGAATTTCCGGTGAATAAAATCCTAGGAGAGGGCACCGTCGGTTGGTCAAAGCAAGGGTCAAAGTATCCAACGCCATCCAAAGATCCATGACTGTTAAAATCATGACTGAGTTATCCTCGGGATCGGCACCGTAGATGACCCTCGCGACGGAGAAATACTCCTCGATGCAAGTCGCAATCACATCCGGAGCGTCGTCATCGTGCTGAAACGCATCAACCCAACTATCCAGATATCTCTCAACGGACAATTCGAAGTCCGCGAGAGCAGCGCGATTGTCCTCTGCGACAGTGGCCGCGAGTCGGCCGCACAAAAAAAGAACAAAGTTTGGTGTATTTGCGAGACGTGTTCGATGAGAAGGGCTAAATCGCTTCGGCGAGTAGCCGCGAAACGTCGAATGCAGTGCCTTCATGAGGTATGGGCGTGAATTGTCGAGTACGAGTGCGGAATCGCTGACGACGTCCAGCTCCTCGGGGCGCCACGCCAGAGAAGCTGATCGGCTCCTCTGAAAACTTGACCACCGTTTTTGAAGAAGCGTCTCTGCCTTCGTCGCGGTGCCGTACACAGCTTGATAGACATCGTCCAAAACAGAGGCGCCCAGCTTTGAAAGACGTCGCGCCATCTTGACCCTCATCAAGTGGAGTGTTTCGCTTGGAAAGCCCTTTGTGATAGAAATTTGGAGGAGGTACGCGTGGAAAAAGAGCATAAACGTTTTGTACATGTCGCTGTCCAGAGAGGTTTGGAGGGCCACCCTGATTACCAGCCATAACGGTGATCTGCGCCAGGGTTTGTAAGCGTCTTTCCAAAGAACTTCATCTCCTATCCATTTCGTTATACGATCTACAGTGGCCGGTTGACCGAAGCCTCTTAAAATTCCCGATAATAGCTTAGATATGTATCTTGGGTCGGCGCTCTCGCGAACTTCGCGTACAGTGGATCCCGCCTTGAAGGTGGTCACAGTAGAATCCAAAACGTCGACGTCCATTTGGATGAGAAAGGAGGAAAGCTCCCGAAGAAAACATCCGTTGAAAAAGATCTCGGGGGAGACCTGGATTGCGGGACCAGGATAGGAACAAAGGAGTCTGCCATTGGTCGACACGACGACGCCGTTTGGCGGGGTGACTTCGAATATCTCGAATTGAACATGATCGATAGCCACGCGAACGACGACTGCGGCATTCTGCTCTCGAACATGCATTACGAAGACATCTGAAAGTGAAGGTGAACGACGATACAACACACGGGCGGGAATTCGACCCACCTCCGACAGCAAGATCTGATAAGGCGCCTTCGAGTCCCGCTTTTACTAGAGGCGCCCTCGCAGTCCGGTAGATGGCCTCCATCATTTTTATCATCGGGGCCCATATCGATTGCTGAGTGGGCGAGAGGTACTGGCAGAAAGCTCGAGCAGTTTGTATAAGAACGTGGCATAACGCCGCATTTATGTCGCATTCAGCTCTTTCCGTCAGGGCATTTTGAGGAAGCCTCGGGGGAAGAAATACATGCTGGACAACAGAGAGTAAGTCGTCAAGGTTAATATCAGTTATAGGGGGATCCATTTTGTTCGGAGAGACGGCCAAATCGACACGAGAAGTAGGACCTTGACCCTTTGAGCTTGCCAGCACAAGGTCATCCACATGACCGGTAGGCGCTAGGGCGTTGCCGGTGAATTACACTTGGTTCTTGGTGTCGTCCTGCCAAAGGGGGTACTGTATCTGTTATGAGAGGACCCGACTGTATTGTGAGAGACACTGTAGTTACATGTGAACAAACCAACAAGAGTTGCCAGGTCTGGGAACGTATCGACAAAAACATCCAGGGGGACATCGAGATTGGTCCACCCCGGCGCCCATGAAAACGTCGTCTTCGTCCCACCCACCTCGCTCGTAACGGTAGCGGACATCCCACGCTCTGTTGCCTCGGCGCGACGTGCATCGTGCAGTCTAGTGAGCGCATCTAGTACGCCGTACCACACGTGGCGCTCAACGCGCTCCTCGAGCAGACCACGCGTTTTCCCCTTCACGTCGCCGCTAGCGTCCGATGAGAGCTGCTACCCTCCAGGCACGGGCTGTGAGGGGAGCCCGACACCCTGCGGGGGCGGGACGAACCCTGCTGGCGGGGCGGTGAGGACGGCGGGGGAGATACGTGCGGCACGGATGTGTGCGAGTGAGCGGAGGGCCATTTGTATGCTCTGCGGAGTCAGAGGGAGAGGGAGGGGGGACGTATGTCAAAGGTTTCAAATATTTGCAACCTCGACAACAAATTGTTCGCCGCGCTCGTCGACCTGTGGGCCTGGCGTCTGGCGCGTCAGTTTAGTGAAGAGCGGTGGCTGAAGCGCTGAAGCGCTGATGTCCTGGAACGCCGAGAATACTGCCCCTCTCCACCGGACACCCGGTCAAGTTCCCGGTGGTGCATATTACGCCGCCTCCGAGTCCGAGTCACATCATTCTTCCACTCCTCTTCCCAACATCCACATTCTAAATACGATACAGACCGGTACAGCTGGGTTTGAATTACGATAGAATTGATTTCCCACAATCTTGAAGTACAATAATCGTGATATTCGCCCTTGCTATCATGCTGCCTCGCTCATCGGCAACTTCTGAACCCAGGCACACTTATCCGAGGCGGATACCCTCTGGTTGTGAGGCCTTTGAGAGTTCCTGTATATCGATATACAGGTGGTCACGAGCCAACGCAACTTTGCGTCTCGTTACACTGCGTACATATTAAATATACTACTGTAGTAGCATCTTCGTGACGAAGCCGAGCTAACTTGTATTTGCGACAAACCTCAATCTCATTCTTCCCTAACCCACGACGCAAACTCATTAATCAAGGGACGAGCGTCTAAGACCCGTCCGAGGTCCGTCCCACCGAAACCCATTCCCTTCGTCCGCAACCCCGTCAACTTCTTCAGCGTAGCTATCGCGCTGGTAATAAGCGGCGAGCTCTGGTCGGTACGGTACGCCGGAGGCACAAATCCGTCGACCTCCATACCCTCTGCACCTGGATGCGCCATGTGTAACGCAAGTAACACGCACAACCGCCAGTACTCCTCTTCATTGTCGAAGTAGAGTTGGCCTGCGAACAGATTCAGCTCGGTTCGGAGGTGTGCGGCGGCTGTCCATTCCTCTGCCGGAGACTCTGGGATGGAATAGAACGTGAGGTCCGAGAAGGACCGCATGTAGGAAGTCACCCGTGGTGAGTAAATATGAAGTCGGACCCTTCCACTCTTGCGTATGATCGGGAGTAGCTCGTTGGCCTCATATGGGCTAATGACGATCGCAATGCTATCCTTCCCAGATCCACTTGACAAAATCCAATTGACGGGGCGGAGGTAGTCTGTCAAGCACGTGATACTGGAGTTCGTGGTGGTGACAGCAAAGTCTGTCGTCGCAAGTGGAGCCGGCGACCATCTCTTCATCGAATTCAGAGCCTCGTCGATCCCAGTTGGGGCGAACAATGGGATGATGTTCCTCAAAGGCTCGGCAAGTATTCCGGTACTAACGAAGTCGCGGATCTCGTCACAGACGATATGCTTCGCGGGGTGAACCTTTGGAGGGAGCTCCCGATGACGTTCCCGCTCAACCTCGTGATCCACTTCCCGCTCTTGCTCTTCCGCCATCCGTACGTCAACCAACTGAGTTACTCCAAGCCGTTCCAGTCGTTTCCATAAAGATGGAATGCCGTTTATTTCGAGGCTCAACACGGCGCCTTGTGCCCCCGAAACCGGTTCGTACATTTCTTCCAGAGTTTTTGATTCGGGCTGTAGCCAGGATTTCTTCAAAACTCCCAGGTCTTCAGTTGAACTGTACTGCTTGTACGCTGAAAATCGTCGGTGATGATCGACTCCTTGCTGCGCCCAGTGCGGGAGATGGTGAGAAATATCTCGACAAGTCTCGTGCATGGCCCAACGGAGGATGTCGACCACCCGTACGCCATTCTCGGGCTCATTGCCTTTCGGAATAAGGCGACGAATGCGACGGTCGACTTCACCTGGTGCAAAGAACATCACCGATTGCCCCTTTCCCAGTTGGCGCATCCGCATACACCCTACATCATGATCCGCTTAGCCTATATTTTTCTCATTTGTTCAACGACGTACCCTGTAGAAGCCTATCTTTGGTGACCTTCGGCCCGAGCGTGACTGCTGCGCGAGTCCCTCGAGGGAGCTTCAAATCCGTCCCACGCGTATGTGCGTCATCAAGGTATATGATGCACTTGTCGAGCTGCCGATTGAAAGGAGAAGAGATGAACGGTTCTATGGTCCCATCCTGGGTGAGCACGGTGAGGTGGTCCGATTCATTGAAGAAGATGGCCGCCGAGATATGGGGTGTAAGGGAGAGCCAGTATCGCGCCAACTCCTCATTCTGTAGCTCTAGCATTTGTGCTCCGACGTCCAATAATACTCGAATCTCGGGATCGTGTCTGATTAGTCGCCGTAAGAATGCCTCCGCGGATTCACGTTCGCCGTTGATACCTTCAGTACACTCGTAGTGATTGTTCTCTGACTGGAGAAGGTATCGCAAGACGAGCGCATTGGTGCTGAGCTGGGAGACGGGATCCTCCTGAGTTATCGACGTCGGCAAGAGATAGCGATTGTCGTTCGTGCCGCTGAAGCCCGTAGTCACGTTTGACTTGTTCTCTACCAGATCCCAGGCTGACGTGGAAAGTTTATATGGGAATTCCTTGGCCGCTCGGGGGAAGACCACTTGGGATAGGTAGAAATCTATAACTTTTGTATTCCTCGAGAATAGCGGAACAAGGTATCCGTCGACTTGTGTGTCGTCGTTCGTATTTATGCCATTGACCTGTCGCAGTGAAGCGGGAACGTCCTCCCCAAATACGATCCACTGGTCGTATTCCATGTCGGGATTGTCCAGCTTGGTGAGCAAGTCGAAGCACTGGAGTACTTGTTGCTTCGTTAAACCGCCATAATAATAGCTGAGACAAGTTAATGCAATGGCTACGTCCGGGTGACCAAACTCTGCTCTCAAACTTGGCACGTCCTATGTCTGCCTTAAGCTACGTTCGTTGATTGGATAGACTACCGGGGGACTCACCTTTGCACGATATGGCACAGCAAGTAACGTCCTACTGGGATCGAGTCCATAGTCCACTCGCCACCGGCGTTCCCTCAGCACGTAGCCGAGGATACCTTCGCCATCGACCAGGAGCCCACGGAGTAAAAGAATTCCGTTCCATAACGTCGTTCCGGCACAGTGTGATCGGATCAACTGGTGATCATCGACGGAGACCTCTTTCTGTATTATGAAGCGGCGAATGGCCTCCCGAATTGAGGGTGAGAGAACTGCTAATGAAAGTGTAGATAAAGCACCTCCGAGAGCGTCGTCGGCAATGAGTGAAGATATCTGCTGAGAGACCTCTTGATCGAGGATCCGCATCATGGGAAATCCTTTCTGGGTCTGATCGAGTTCGAACATCTTCGGAAACCTGGCGTGCAATTGCGTGGCACGTGCATGTAATCGACTGAACACCTGTTGGGTCGTGGACCAACGATTTGGATGATCTTGGACAGGCATTTGCTTCCCTTCGGTGTAGACCAATTGATACCGGACGTGGAGTATCTCATCGCTCTCGTCGAGTACGTCGCGCGATGCTTTAGCTAGCCAATCGTGTAGAGACTTGAGTTCACTAGCAACGGAGCGTCTGTTGTGGTCGTCGCGGGACGCCAAGAGTGTATCGATACACATCAATTTTTGCGAGAGTAAATATTCGGGTTGGGTGACGAGGACACCGCCCACTGCAGCGCACTTTTTGTAGAGGGCACAGATGCTTTTGACCGCAGATGCGCTCATTAGCAGATTTCGGGAGAATGGAATGTAGAAAATGCGTCGATCGGTGAGATCAGAAAGCCTACTGAGGAGTAGTTGGTACATTTGATTGGATAATGGCTTGAGCGTCACGATTCTCGCAAGGTTGGAACCATCCGCTAGGGTTGCGGCGACGAGAGGTACGATAACCGACGACTTTCCCTCTCCCATGTTGAGCTGAAGCGATGCACTTCGCTTACATGAAGGAGATATCATCTCACGTGCAATTGCCAGTTGCAGCGGACGCGCCAAAAAGTTCGCGTCGATCTAACACCGTCTGTTAGTGTTCGTAAACGGCACAGGGAAATGAGCTAACTTGTATGAGGAGCCAGTCAGGAGAACAAGCGGCGACTACTTCCTCGCAAACCGTTTCCGCTTCCCGGAGAAGTTCCTCGTCCCGGCGTCTTGACGAAAGCTCGAGCAGACGCTGAGATTGTTGATATTTGATGAAAGCTAAAGCATAGCAGACGATGGCGCGTTTCCACTGGTCAGTCAGCGTGTGGACGCGATCCCTCGACAGTTCCCGTAGAATCGATCGCGGCGTTATTCGGGGAAATAGACCTGAGATATGAAGGACGCATTCCGTTCCCTGGGACGGTGCAAGGGCCTCTGAAATCTCAGAAAATATTGCGTCTTTCTTTTCAGAACACGAGTCACGATAGGAGCGTAAAGCCTCCTGCGGAGGAACGCCACGCTGAACAAGGATCGGGGCCTCCTTTCCGAGCAAGTCGCTGTAACTCTTGTTCAAGTCTTCTCCATAGAGCTGAAGTAACGACTCCCGAGAGTGTCGGAGCTCCTGGATAAGAGAACTGATTCCGTCCTCCCCGGTTGATGGTGTCTCGCTTTCAGCTGCTAACGTCACAGCGGAAGGCATGATGGGGCCGGACGATGGCCGTTCGCTAGTCGGCAGCTGTGGTGAGGTGGTCCGATACATCAGTAAGTCTCGAAGTGAGGGTGTTGACGCTATTGATAGTCTTTCGCCGAACTGGGGAGAAAACTTGTAGGGAGCATTAGGGGGAATACTGGTCTCGTAATGGTCTAAGATAGCCTGCAGACGAAGTGTATGGTCCCTGAGGTGGATATTGCGAGCAACCGACTTCAGGTAAGCCCCAACGCTCTCTTTACATTTTGATACGTTGAACCACTGGCCTGGAAGATCGCACCAAATCTCGGGCCACCGTCCCACTGTTGACCGCGACGCCTCTGACGTTATCTCGCTAATGGACTTGTCATATATCTGCTTTCGTTCTTTCTTAGCGGCCTTCTTTCTGGCTTGGACCTCCATAGTTTGCGCAGGGGTTTGCTCTAGGGGACGAGCAGACTGAGACATCAATTTTACCAATCGGGCACGGTCCGGATATGTGCCGTCTGAAAGTACGTAGTGAAGCTCTGAAGGGCGTGTCAGATCACGGAATCTTGTGTCTGTCGCAAAAATTAGAATGAGTGGAAGGATATCCGCGTGATTAGTCCCGCTGAAGCTGGCTGCGGGTAGGCTGAATGCTAATTTGATCCTGGAGTCTCGAGGATCGCAGTATAACGCTTCCTGACAAATGTCGTATATTTTGAGCCAATCCTTCGCGGCATTGAAAGTAAGCCAGTATGAACTATATCGCAGGGAAACCCCATTTCCGGCTGGGCCAATTGATTTCCATGATTGCATTGTATCCCACAGCTTGAGTGATTTGTGAGAAAGGCAGGGCCGATCGTTCCAAACAGACCATGACATCTGGTAAGCAGCATGCTCAGCGCCTTGCCCATCGGCTATGTCCCTTGACTTGTGCACGACGTCCTCTGAAATTGGAGCATACGAATGCCTCAAGTTTTGCAAGTCATGTGGATAATACACATTGTTACGAGAGGCTGCTCGAGTCAGCAACGACGCATTCCGATGAGGAATCTTGAAGACGACGGGTTTGTCATAAAGCGCTTCTATTGCACGTGCGTGATCGAGAATCGAAAGCACAGCCGGGTGAAAGTCGTGGTGCTGTGAGAGAACAGGAAGGCTTTCCCACTCCACCGTAACCATTGACCTTAGGTGTGGCGGATGATACACTCTGCTAGGCGTCAAATTGCCTATCGCTTCCAGGAGCTTTGCGTCCTCGCCCTCGTCTAGTCTTTGAAACGATAGGAAAGCGGCGCTTTGCAACATGTTAAGAGATTCCTCGGTCCCAGTGTGTCCGAGTAACGGATCGGGGAGGCAATGGCTCGTGAGCGCGTGCAAATAACCTTGGTACAGCTTGCTACGAAGGCTCACATTTCCAGTGAGGCGTCCCAGATCGGTGTCGATGGTATACTCGTGCCAGTGGACGTGCCGCGCCGTTCCCGTCTTTATGGAAACACGGGAAAAGTCACCTTCCAGTCCAAACTCGATATTTCCTTGTGGAATAATGACTCGTCGTGGCATCTCCGAAGAGCTGTTGCTCGGGCGCAAACGAGTTGATTTTTGAGTCCGAACATGGTGCCGCAAGACTGAGATTCATCGATGACGTAGCCGGGAATGCTTCGGCACTCCAGTTCTGAGTTGTGATTGATGAAGAATACGAGACGCAATCGATTGAGGGAGGCTTCTAGTGCTGGTTTGTGTGCGTAACGACAATATGCTCCGGAGATTCCAGCGCAGAAAGAACACGAGATATCGTTTGGAAGGTAGCTGAACGAATATCGATCAGATGTACGGGGGCAGCGCTATCTCCAGAAAACTGTGGAACGTGGACCGGGTATCATCTGCACGGATAGTGAATCGCCAGTTGGATGGATCTGGAGTCCAAGGAGACTCAACAGGGCGGAATTCGATTTCTCCGGTGCTGAGGTCAAGCCAGTGTACATAGTCATCCACGAAAGCCTTCGGGAAGTCACCAACGAATGCCGCGCGTGGAACAAACTGTAAGAGTTGAGAATTCCCTGGTTGACGAGCCTGCAGAGTTAGATCTCCATCGCTCAGCGAAAACAGTATCTTAAGCGTGCATTAGCCGCTGCCAAACATCGACGATGACCTAACCTACCTGATACCCGAACACACTTGATCTCGTCATAAATTCCATTGAAGGGATGTCAGCAGGAACTACAAAGAACCCGCTGAAAAGAGCACATGAACATGTGTGAATAAGCGTATATAAGAATAATGATAACACTCACGGTTCCTAGGACACTTGCGTAGGTTGGATGGTCGATGATCTTTTGCGGCAGTCTTCCAAACGGGTTCCCACCGATGAGTAACTGCCGGTCAATAGGTTATAATGCACCTCCTGTCTACCCTCTACGATACAGGAGATCCACCGTGAGTTAGGAATGGGGAGTACACGCCAATTCGAAGAGGTCTGCCGGCGGAACCCCGGCCATAAATTTGCGAGGCCGTGATCGAAACCTGATGGGTTAGACTGTACGGAATATCGGAGAGATGGTTCGAGAAAATGGAGTAGGCGACGATGACGATTGAGAAGCCGAGTGAGATAACGAGAGTCATCGTCTTCAAGAATCGATGGTGTGTTGTCATGCACAATCACTGCGCAATGCACAGCTATGGCGATATCGTTGTCGCTAGAAAGTATCCCTGGTAGATGTTCCAGGCAAACATTGTAGGGAGAACACGTTGCCCCAGTATGCACAGTCGTCGACGTAAGTTAGCGCGTGCAGTTTCATCGTCGGTCGTCTCCAATTTCGACCCGAGCTCGCTAATCCACCTATGTGCTACGCTCCGTGCCCTCA
>JAKELH010000937.1:0-20458 GCA_021525015.1 Lactarius pseudohatsudake
AAATTCGAGAGACGACGCGAAATGAGCAGAGCGTCTGAGTTCGAAAACCGGCTGGTCCGAGCCTACTGTACAGACGGTCACCGGTCACCCTCAGTAAAAAAGAAAAAGTCAGCCCGTGTCAGAGATTGGTCATCGGGTGTCAAAATGACCTCAGGCGGTAAATCTGCAAATTTTCCGTGACAGATTGACCAAAAATTGACTTAGAATAGTCCGTTCGTGTCGGCTTGTTGAGTTAGCCGAAGTCAAAATAAGTCAGCCCATGGGTCATCCGAGTCGTCCCAAGTCATTTTGGGACAGTTCTGTAGACAATTTTTCCATTCAGTTAGTCATCGATAGTCATCCCAGGTCCGATCTCAGTCAATATATGCCATTTCGTTGGTCGTCCCAAGTCCATTTTAGTCAATATTTATCGTTTCATTGGTCCGATCTAGTCACTTCAGGTCATTTGGTAGTCATCATACGTCCTTTTTGTGCACTCCAAAGTCAAATATATTCATCAGAAGTCATGCCGGTCAAGAGGGGTCGTATACATTGTACGGTTGGAAAATTCAGAAAATAAATACTCCCCCAAAATCTCAAGCACCAACAAATCAAAGCGGCTTCAATGAGCGTATAGAAGCGATCAGAGCCCCGTGCATGGTGCATACACTAGGGTAATGCAGCGCGCTGCCTTTTTGGCCCTTTCTTCAGTTTGCGCGGGTGACACAGGGTCAGCATGGGGAAATATGAAATGTAAGGACCTCACATTTTTGACAATTTCCTAGGTGGTCGACTTGGAGACCTGTGAACTCCAGGGACTTGACAATGGTAGCTGTATTGCAGAAGATCTTTAAGTCCGGTTAGTCCGAGTCGTCGAATGTGGAGATGGGCATAAAACAAAATAACATACATGCTCAAAGGTTGGACGTGCTTGTCAGGCTTCGGGGCTGAAACGATGCATCAATTCCGGGTTGAGCAGAAGGCAGCAACATGTACTCACAAGTGGGGACATGGGGACAAGAGGGGAGACGAACAACGAACACAACGAACATGAGACGGTTGAACGTTGAACGTAAATTGGAACTCCGCCTCAAATTCGCATGTTGTCGTTTTCTTACTCTCGTTTTCTCGCTAAGTCGAGCTGGGCGCTGGCTGCTTTGCGAACCAAGTGTTGCTGCCGTCCTGAGGCCATCTCCCGGCGCTGTCATCTAGATGTATTCAACTGTCCTCTAGACAGTCTTGGTCACACTTGATGCCTGCTTGGTGTGGTGGTACTTCACGGCAGTGCACTGATGCACACTATGTACGACAACAATGATGACGCCACTGCCAGTGCGCCAGACCTGCGATGTGTACCGCAACATGTGCCCCAAACACGATGACTCAATCTCATGTGTGATCCTGATTATGCACCACCTCGACCGGCGCAAACCCAAAAACGACGACCATGCTGCGCACACCTCAACCACTGGCATGGCGATGACGATACAGCTCCCAAATATGGTGAAAACATAGCTGCTTGCAACCTGACAATGCGAGCCACAAGCTTCGTGGGCCCACGATGTCGACTCGCCTGCGCACGCCCCTGACCACGACGATCCCGACTTAGCCGTTCAGAGGTGCCTCGGGATGTATTCTTTACCCACTGCCACCACTGGGGCATGCGACCCCAACCACAACGAAGCCCCCGGCAGCTGCAGCGACGTCGATGACGATGTGAGCTTACGCCGAGCCTCTATTCAACATCATGCATGTCTTGGCAGAACGCTTCTATCGAGTGTTGCACAATCTGTCCATCCACCCCCATACATCTGACTTTGCGATGCGCTACCTTCGTACCTGTGAGAATTTCTCCATCCGCTGTACGGACCCGAGTCCATGTGGGTTCGAAGCGGATTGGATTCCGCGCAGGGGTTAGGGACGGGAAACAGAAAAATCAAGGGCCCAGGGAGTTGACCCGAGAGTGAGACGATGCGAGGCGAGACAAGACAAGACAAGAAGATGACTTGCAAACAATCCTTCGAGCCCCCGCGGTAGGGCCAGACTTCTAGGATAAGTACGCGGAGTTGGAGGGGGAAAGTGGCGACCGAGCGTTGGTGTATTCAGCAGAATAAGTAAGTTTAAATACAAAGGAGACTCTAACTACGTCAGAGCCAAGTAAGTAGGAGGTGGCATATGAAGGGCGCGGTGACGATCGGGACAGAGACGAAACGGTAAGGTAAGGTACAAGTCAATAGTGATTGGCCTGCGCCTGTGCTGAGACAAGGAGCGGCATGGTTGCGGGTAGTGAAAACGGGTGGAGCGAATTTGACATCTTCAAAGGGATAGGTGATATGGGCGATGCGAGATGGTGGTGCCGATGGACAGAGACAGCACAAGGCGTGGTGCTGGGCCATTTGGAAGCCGATCGGCGTCGGGGTCCATTTTCGAGAAGGTCTTAGGTGATAGAAGTAAAGAGCGGCAGAGAGGGTAGTGAATGTGTGTGGAGAGAGAGGATGGGAGGCGATAGGGTATGAAATCGATAGCCTCAGGTTGCGTGTGCGACGCTGTGGGAACGCAAGCCACGCGATGCCGGACCAAAACCGAAAAAGACCGATTTCGGGCTTAGCGCCAAGGCATCCTTACACCGCCAGTCGACCCCACTCCCCATCATTCCCCTTTCCCAGCTCGAGGTCCACTCTCTCACTAATCGCGGCCACTTCAAGGGCATCTCAGAGCTGCTCGAATTAATCTATGGGAACGAGCAGAGACAGGTCGAGGTGCTCGCGCAGGTCGGTGCATGTGGTGGGGTGGTTACACCAAAAAAAAAGGCTGCGTTGCGTTGATTTGGATGTTGTTTTTTTATTTAGATGGAACTGTAGTCTGCACTGGAATTGATTTGCTTCCCAAATGATATTACAGTAAATAGATACAGTACACCGAGTTGTGAATATAATTGAACATAGACCGTATTCCTTTTTTTTTGGAAAGCGCTCCATAGACCGGAACTGAGCTCTATTACGTAAAAAAAAAAGTGCGATTTGACAATCTCGAATCTACATATTCTAACTAGACCTGACTGTAAACGACTACCAAATGACTCTCGTCCGGCTTGGCCGGACTTATGCAGACTTATGCAAAATTTCTGACCGCCGGCGGACTCGGCTTGACTTGAATTGACCCCAGTTGACCACATCCGGACCGCTGCTGACTCATTCCGACTTTTTCGTTTTACTGAGGGTCACCGGTCACCGGTCTACTGCCCAGTGCACCTGGTTGTCGGACACCTTGAATCTCTCGCTCACTCCTGGTCCGATCCCTACATAATTCGGTATACACCATCTGGTACCATTTTTTAATATTCTCCAGGTGTTTTTAAGATAAAACTCCTGTTGTGTCGCAAAGAACGAGAATTGGCTGTTTGTCACGCTTGCCGACTAATGCCGTGGTCGGTGTTTGATTGAGTAAGCCATTCCTTCCAAAGGTGGCGTTGGATCTGACCGGGTAACGCCGGGTAATTCCATCGTCGCACAATAAAGAATGCGGATACTTCTCGCTGTGTCCGTCTTCTTGTCTTGACACCTTGTTACCATGAATCCTTCACTCAGCGACGATGACGACGAATACTTTTTGGTTCGGCTCGATGGGATTGGCCCGTCACCAAGAACTCCAAGCGCGCCGCTCCGACAATCCTCCAACAGAGACTCGGATTCCTCATGTGACGATATAATAATGGAAAGCTGACGAACCTGGAAAGGGCGATGGAGTGAGCTGCGCGTTGGCTTGATCATGAGTCTCTCCATTTACAGCCGACCACTCCACCATTAGCCAGCTCCTCGATAGCTTTTCTGCTCGTGTGGCTAGTACTTCGGGGTCTCTAGGTAGCCTTTCTTAGCCTTTCTTTCCACTCTCCATCCCAGTTTGTCTGAATTGCCCTAGTCCGTTTACTTCAACCGGCATCGACGCCATTTCGCAGTCGATCACAACTATCCTGCAGCCGTACTACATATCCTCCCTTCGCCATTGCCCGTGCCATGGCCAGTCTGGTGACGACGAGTATCAGTAGGAACGGCCTCGACCAAGTCTTCGGCGCTCAGCGCTCACCTCGATTCCTTTGCTATTTCTTCTCAGACAAAGCAAGGTATCATTCCTGCACTTCTTGGAATTGCAAAGCTCACGGAATCACGCACGTGAGGGTGAGTATGCGGCACATACTCTCGTTATTTCTGCCCGTGCCATTCTCACTAAACTGTATCGAACTCGACATCGGGCACAATCTTGCACATCGCCTCAAACTGCTCACCCAAATCGGCAAGTTCATCAAATTGTTCATGTACGCTATCACGTCACGGTACGTCACTCAATTGGACCCGTCCGTACTCGTGGCTGACTTTGTTGTCGCTCTTTTCGAGCAATGGGACTATACAGTATATGGACGCTGTGCGCGATTGTTAAGGCTGTCAAGCAAGTCTGTGCGTCGTTCTGGACCCTCATCAACCAGTCGATTACAATGCCTTTGAACGATGTTAGGCTCATCTCGCTGCCGCGGCGCCTCCCTTTTAGGATTTGTTTGCCGTCCAGTGCAACTACCTAGCTCGCGCTGGCAAACTTGTCTGTCTCTCAGCGCGACGCTGGCCTATGGCTGTCTCAGGCTGGTTCGCGCTGACAAACCTGCTTATCGATCTTCCCGTGATGTTCACGGGGACCGTCGAAGTCGGTGAAGTATGCTGGGTAAGTTTCTTCCCCACAGTACGACCAGTCGCTACGACCGTCAGACGGTCACGGTGCGGAGCCCTAGGCTAAGCTAACCGAGATCCTGAGCCGCGTTTTCGGAATCGCAACAGCACAGCTCATTTTCAAATCATGTAGTTCCCCTACCTGGCCTTCGTCCTGGGACGTCCTGGAACCTTCCGCCCGCATTGGTGCTCATCGCTGCCAGCAGCGAGCACCAAGCGTTCCACACCTCTACTCACCCTTTTCCTGTCTCCATCTCATTGTTTGCATCTTCACCCTCGGCCGATCGACATTGTGTTGTCGCCCTTCAAGCTTCGAGCCTCATTGGATCGTCAGATCGTTTTAGGGCCGCGCTCTCTGTCTCGGGCACAGGCGCGCCCTTTTTTTAATATGATTTTCCTTACTATTTTCTAACGTTCGTTTGTGCTCGTAGTGCGCTTCGTCGACTTCTCTGGCGCTGCCGTTCAGCCATGCACCTCTGCTCGTCGACTCCCCTACTTTCACTATGACTCGTGCCTTCTCCTCGCGTTTACCTCGTGTTTTCATCCGTCGACACTCTCCCCACCCTCGACTTTTCGTTTACCTTTCCCCACTTCTACACTTTCCTCTCACAACTCTCAACTTAGGTACAGTTCGTATTGTATAAAGAGCGTCGAGTTCGCGCTTCAATGTCAGTCGATTCCCCCGTTCTCTCTCTCTCTTACTTTCGTGCGATTTCGACAACTCTTCGGGTCACGTTTCGTCCTATTCGCGCCCGCTTTCCTCTTCCTCAAGATCTTCTCTCGTCTCTCTAACCTGAGTTTGAATTGCTAAACTTATTATCTATTTCTCTCTAGGTGTCTTCTTGTACTTCGCGTCTTATCGACTTTCACGGAGAGTTTTCGCCTTCGACTTTCCCCTCCTCCCTGACTCGCTCGACTTCATGTTTGTCTCGGCTCCTTCCCGCTTCTCTCTGTACGGCCGAGTCACGTTTTTCATTCTCATTCTCGATTCGAAACTACCATCGTACTTGCCAATGTCGAGCTCGTCACGGTGTCGCCGTAGTTTTCTGAGGAGTGAAGGCAGATTGCTTTGTCGCAGATTGGGTTGTACTGCCAGGTTTCGGTTTTTGCGAGAGGCTTCAGTTTAGGATCGGGGATGGGATGAGGAGCAACGAATTTACTGTGAGAAGTTTAGAGACGCTGGTTTGACCGGCTGTCTTGAGAGGTCTGGTTGGCTTTCTCGCGCCGTTCTGTTTTGTAGATATTTCAAGAGCAGCAATCTAACAGGACACAGAGCCAACGGAAGCCATGGCAAACTTGAAAGCAACTGAGATCACCAGAACGATTCAGCCTGAGAGAGGAAAGGGTAGCCAAGCACTCGATATTTGGCAAGCCCGAAAGACAAGTCTACAAGGACAAACGCAAGAAGATAGTACACAACGACAAGACACAAAAACAAAACAGCAAGCTCACCATTATCATCCCCCCTTTACGTGCCTCATAGTTACATTGTCCCTTTTCTTTTCCCTCACGCTTTCCATTCCCTTTTTTTCTTTCAACATACCGGGGAGGGGTGCAAGCGTACCACTTGCCCATGCGTCACCAGTTTATTTATTTTCGCTGTGCGCTCTCTGGGCATGAAATCCATGGATGCATCTACCATTGCAACAATGAGGACTAAGGAGAACACAGTGACGGAAGGAACCGCGAGGGGGTAGAGTCCCTAGAAACTACTGTTGGCCACGCCGTCAGGTCGTTGACACAGTGTTGACACTCGCGCTCCTAGATTCCCAAATGTAACGCTGCACCGGTGCTCCCTGAGAGAGTACATAAAACGCCGCTTTGAGAAACTTGAGGCCTGCCCGAAATGGTCAACGAGACGCTGAGACCAATATATAGTGTTTTTTGCTGACACACAGCTGACACATTTTCGGCAAAGCCCGCGTTTTTGCCAGTTTGCTCGATCATCACCGTCTTTGCGGTCCCGTGAATAGGGGTACTTCCTGTGAACGTCAATCGGTCCTCACGATGCACCACTTCCTCCCAGTAAACCGCCGAGAACCTGTGTTGTCGTTCCAATAAAGAGATCCAGAAACCCTGTGCAGGAATTGGAGGCACTTAAGGCATCGTACAAGCCTTGGCGGGGCCCATCGGGCTTGGAACCTTTTTTCCCGCTCGCTTGCTTCATCGATTTCCGCGTCGTAGGCTTTTTTTTTACACCCACTTTGTGCATTCCTTCGTCCCTTTTGTTTGGAAAGGAAATGTCTCACTAGGCGTCGACTTCGTCGACTGTAACCTTGCTTGCTGGTGTTCTCGGTTTGGGTGACGGTGTTTGTGTGTAAGTTAAAACATGGAGTCGTTTTTTGTGTTTCATATATACATTATGACCATTTTTCCGAATGAACCCAACATGTCATCCAACTCGGTTGTCGTTCGCATGTCCACATGCTTCCACACATGCCTTTTCTTAGTTTGGCGGACTGACACTATTTTTGGAGGCGAACCATGAGCGCTGATACCCTAAACCATCCCTGATCGCTAGGAGACGGTCTATGGTGTGCGCAGGATTTGGGGTGTGAAGCGTCGCAAATGGTCGTGCAGGCCTCTGCGGGGCGTGAGATGCTGTACATAGGTCTGCGGCTATCGCGTACGCGTTGAGATCGAAGGGCTAAGGCCGCGCGTGAGTGTGGCGACGTCGGGAGAGAGAATGGTGTCAGTTGGTCGCAGGTGGTCGGAAACAGTCACGCACACTTCAGCATGGCATGAAACATTGTATAGGTGGCTGCTAGTGTTGGGAACACATTAGGTTCAAGTCACTAAGGCTGTGTGCAAGTGCGGCACGCAGGGAATGCAAGTGAGCTACATTGAGCTCTGGAGTCAGAAGGTGTTCCGCCCAGTGACATGCAGTCATGAAACAGCGTTCCAGAGGTGCTTGATGTGCATGTCGTCACAAGGAGGTCTCAGTGAGAGGTAATTCGCACTACCGGCAACCGTATACAAACCATTGGCTGCAGGTGTCCACTGAGTGGTGCTGCTGGTGTCAGAGAGGCAAGACCGACAGGGCATCGGCGAAGGATTGAAATAATGGGATTAATGGGAATCACACGATGACTGTCTGCACGCGGGCGTCGGCATGAGTGGTGCTGCCCGTGCTGCGGTGCCCGTGTGCTTGCTTTGGGTTGTCGGTATTTGCGTCGGATTTGACGATATTTGCGTTTATTTGCGAGTTGCACGGAATTTCGACCTGCCATACAGTATGACCTTGGCAAGCAAGGTGATACAGAGCAACAGCGTGTGTTGGCGGGGCTGTTGCTGGCTTCGCGGTTTCAAGTTCACTTGGTTCTCACCGATTGCTCTCCCATTCTATGTATGTGAGAGAAATACAACTGGCAGTTCACAAGGTTCATGCCTGTACTGCTTGATTCGACCACAGTGGTTCATTGTTTCGGGAAACTCTTGATGGTCAGATCCTGCGCTCCAACCCCCTGTGCAGTACATCTCTCCTGCTGCGTGAGCTGTCGCGGATATGTTTCGACACCATGAAAGTTTGCGAAGAGTTCGTCTGCCATATGCTCCCTTTCGTTTATCGCTGACCACTGTGAAGCTTTCATGGCGTGCAAGTGAAGCGTGTTCATCTTTGGTCGAACTGGAGGTTTCGCTGCCTGCGCATGTAGAAGTATATTTTTTCCCTGCATCTGTTTGCCCCCTTGTCCAACTTGGAATTATCTTTCCATCGCCGTTTTCAGTCGTTGGCGAACGAAACACCATCTGTTGTTCACCCCTCTTCCCCTGAACATGAGCGTGATGAGTTGTGTCGTTCGGTTAGCGGTCCCATTGTTGTTACCTCACACCCAGACGACGACTCCACTGAGCGCATCGAACGTCGAGCAGAACCACCGAAGAACTCAACCGATGATAAACGATCGCACAGCGCCCTCATGTGGCGATCTTCTTCGATCGACGTCTTTTCCTGATCGTCTTTGTCTTTAGCAGAATGATAACTTTTCCTTCTCCATGCCGGGCTTCGAGAATGAGCTCTTGCAACCTAGCTCGCTCATCGCAGAGCTACCTGGAGTCTTCCAGCTCCAAGGCTTCGAGAGCCCACTCCTGACCGCGCGCCCCCCTGGATCGACCTTGGAGTAAGCAACTACCCTCCCGGCATGTGCGGCTCTTCCGCGTTCGACGACGCGCTGCGCAGTCTGGGCGAAGATCCGACCACGTTCGTGGCTAACCCTACGGCGGACGAGCTGCTGGCTGCCATCAGCTTACTTTCACCGCAGGAGAAGGATGACCCGCTATCGTCCGGCTCAGCGGCAACCGATCCGCTGCAAGTGTTCAACTTTGACGACTACCTGCAGGACTTTGGTGGCTCCGCACGACAGGAAAGGCGGCTGCGTACGGGGGTGCGGTGATTCCTGTGGAGCTGAACTGCAGTAGTAAGACGCACAACAGAAGGAGCTCCTGAGTTCGGCCACACGTGTCTGAGGCCTGTACATGACAACAGGAGGCCGAGCTCGAAGGATTTGTGTACCTGCAGCTAACCTTGCCGACTCACGGGTTTCACTATGCACTCCGAGCCACTTTCTTTTTGGGAGCTCCCTCTTCCCTTCTTATGCTGCATGCCAACTCAATTGGACAACGAAGAGTACGACACCGTGAAAGTTCGCAACAAGTTCGTCTTCTATGACCTCCCTTTCATTTCTTGCTGACCGCTATGAAGCTTTCCCGTCGCACAAGCGAATCGCATTCGAACTGGAGGTTTCAGTGCCTGCACATGTGGGAGTACGTTGTTTGCTGCGTCCGTTTCCTTCCCATGTCCACATTCTCTCGCTTACGAACTCATCTTCCTCGCGGTTTTCAGTCCTCGGTGGAAGACACTCTGTCGTTGCATGCGGAAGTACATTCGTTTCCTCCATCCTTCCCTCCGTGTCGAACTTCTCGAAGTTCAGACTCACCGTCGTCACGCTTTTCAGTCGTCGATGCATGCAACAACAGATGTCCGTGACCCCCTATCCTCTCAGCAAGGAGAGGATGAATCTGGTCCATTTTGCGCGATCGAGCCAGCTTCGACTGCTCCTGGTCTGCTTACGGTTCAAGAGTGGCATGTCACGCATGCCGAAGGTGTCTGGAGAGATGAGGTCAACCCTTTTTTAATACTTTCCCTGGCCTGGCCGACGTCGTTGCGGCCCAGCTTCACACAGAACATCGAAGTGCATTATTTAGGAAAAAAAGGAATCCGAATGCAATTTTTGCCGTGCGTAGCATTGGCTCGCTGAGCGTTCAGTGGGATCTTCAGTTTCAAATCCTCAATACGAATCCTTTCATTGCCCCTATTCTGGACGAACTGTACTCATGCGCCTCAAACCCTCTTTTGCATCAACTGTATCGCTTCAATCTCTGCCTGGTCCAACCAAAGGCTCAATCAAGCATCTCGAGGATATGGCTAAAAGCGATGTTGTTCCTATAGTTATTTCCACGAGCCTTCCCGCTTTACCCGTCAATTCAGAGGAACTTCTCTCGAGAAAACATGGCATCTCCACGCATCTAACTTACGAGTTTTTCAAGGCTGTTTGGGCGTGAGCTTAGCAACGAGTCCCCTCAATCCTTACTTGGAATTGTCGTCTGAACCGCCAGCTGGCCATGGTGGGCATACTCAGTCCATTGGTCTTTCGTTGCAGTCGGAGGACAGCGCGTGTAACTACAACGGTTTTTTGTGCCCAATATACACTTTTCCTTCTTAGATTTGTGTCGATTCCACCCAGCGAATGGCATTGGCAAAGTCCGATGGGGGTGCCATGTGGTGACGTGCGCACCGAATTTGAGCATCGGAAATCTTTCATGATGCCAGGGCCCATAACCTGTAGAGATTTTACGGAGGCGGGCAGCCAATTAGGTGAACAATGCGTGAGCGTGAACTCCGAGTTTCCCTCCACCACGTCTTCCCCCACCACGGCGCTCTGATCTTCTGCAGGGGATAATTATCCCATATGGTCGTCGTACTCATGCTTCCAGACTGCAGTTTAGTTATTGGCTTGAATGACTTGGATCCACCACGACGCGCCGATATAACGCATAACTTGATATATTCTTGTAGTAGTTAGGGCAAGATGGAGAATGAATTTTGGCAGACGTGTGTGAATGCAAGGGGATGGAATCTTGCATGGAGCGTTAGCTCCTATCCCCGCAATATTATTATGCGGTAATCTACCGATTATCTAATATATGGGCTAGCCTCGGATTGTACTTTCCGGGCCGTATCCCAACACTCCCCCTCAAGCAGAGGGTGGTCCATAATACTATTCGTTTGGCGGAAGGAACGCGATGGGTGCATCAAAAAACCTCCCAGGAGAAGGAAAAAGCTACCATCAAGTTCAATTGAGTTCCTTCTCTACCGCTGCGTGTATTTTTGCGTTTACTTGGTTATTTTTGTTTCTGCGTGATATCAGCGTGCTTGGCTCTTTGGCCTATGTGTATTGGTTCCTATGTGTATTGATTTCTCGACGCTCATTGGATTCGTTTTCATTTCTCTCCCATTTGCCGCAGACACTTATTTACTACCTCTTTTGAGGTGTGCCTCGTCAGGCTCGTGTCACGCGTTTCGTCAAACGCTCCCCTTTACGCGTCTTCCGTGCGCACACGGTGACATCGTCTTTGGGATTTACGGCGGAGGAAATGTATCCCTTTCCGATTCGTTTCCATTTCGAGCTTACTACAGCGAGTTCCAATGAGATAGGCCCTTCGTTTGGGAACACATATAGCGGACTTCTAAGATTCAGGGGCGGTGTTCATATTTAAGTAAAATTTGAAATCCTTGAGGTGGTAGTTATCTCGCATAATTTGGGGTTATAAAACAGTTACCCGTGCCATCTCAGCATCTCCCATACAAAAAATAAGGTTACTGTACAACTTGTCTCCGTCCCCCGACACGTGCTCAGCGCTCAACAACCCACCACCTCCCCAATGGTTCGTCGGGACATATTACACACACTCCCCCCCCTTCTCCCTGACTCACCCCTCCTCTGTCAAACCCAGATCACCGACGCCAAACACCTCGCAAATGGTCCCTAGGCACCTGACGACGACAGGCCCCCCTTTCCTCCTCTACCCTCTCCCTTCCCTCACACAAATTCCGAAGACGCAAATAGTACGAAGCTACTTTTTGTTTATTTCTTTTTTCTGGTTCATCTCTAACTGGTTAGTGTAGGCCACAGGACAGTGGTGGCCTCGTCATCGCCTTCGCAACGGCCTCCTCCCAGCTTCACACCTCACGGCATGCGAGCGCCCAACCCGCCTCACCTGTCTCCCACCCTCAACCTGTCGCTCACGCGTGTGTACGCAGGCCATTCCGTTGTCGTCGTCTTGCGACACTTGGCCCCACTCAGACGAGTTTTATTTTTTCACTTTTTTTTTCTTACTCATTTTGACCGGGTAGGACCTCCCGCTCCTGCGAGCATAACGACTTCGCCGCAACCTCAATACCACCACACCCGCATCCGCATGTGCTGCCCCTCGACCCTGACCCGGCACCTCGACATTGCTGCGACACCCCTCGACCTCACTGACCCTGCTACGACTACCACCTCGACCCCACCACGCCGCCGCCACCTCAACACGGCCGCCACAGCCACCCGACCCCACTACGACACTTCCGCCAATGTCGCGCACCTCGACCCGCACTGGCGCCGTCTCGACACAGCCCCTACTGTCACCTCGACGCCGCCACCTACCCATTCACCCCACGTCGACCCTACCCCATCGGCGCCATTTCAGCACCACCTGTCAACTTGCCACGTCATCCTTCACGTGCAACCCCAGTCAGACAAGTTCACATTCCCTTGTAGTACCTGTAGTAGCAAGTGTAGTAGTGTACATAAGATCAATAAATTTGATGTGCATGTGTACACCTGTACACATATGACCTCGAAAACCCACACGGGTTTTCGTACCCGTGTGAACCCGCACCCGTTCCCGAGAAAACCTGTACCCCTTGTACCCGCAAGTTTGTCGACTTGGCTTGCGACTTGGTTTTGTGGACTGATTATATAATTTTCTTTTTTTTAATTCCTTCAAATAATTTGTGTGAGAAAAACATTCGGCATGTGCTCCCGGAAAATACATTTAATCTCAGCCTACTTCCTAATCCAAAATCGAAGGGCCTATCTCATTGGAACTCGCTGTAATGCCTGGTGTCGCTTTGCCTTTCAGCGAAATTTCAGCTTTTGCGCCCATGGCAGCGTGCTCCCCATTCGACTCCCCCTCACGCGGCCGATCGGGTGCGACCACCACGTATCTGGAAGGGTGTCTGGGATAAGAAACGTTATTTCGGGAGGTAAGTCCATTATTCACGGTGGCCTTTGGTCCGTCTTTTCGCTTACGGCCTTTGGCCCACCTTTACGGCGCTGACACCAGTTGTATATTTCTGTTCTTTACAGCAGTTTCCATATCGATAGGCCAAAATTTCGAAAAGCTAGTGGCAGGCTGAGTGAGCGGGGATCAAGGATAACCAGTTATCTGAGATCTGATCGAAAAGAATAAGGCTTATCCTTTTTTTTTCTTCTGTTTTGTCACTTCGTCTTTTTTTTCTTTTTCTATCGCCCCACTTCCACATCTTCATCACGCAATCATTATCATATTTCTCAAGGTTGTTGCAGGTTGCTGCTTTTCTCCCTGAAGGGAGGGAAGACCGGTGCTACGCTGGGAGGGGAAAAAAAAGATGGTGTGCTGCAAAGCATGTGGTCGATAGTCTAAACTTGAATGTACTAGGTAGCAAATGTTAAAGAGGCCCTTTGGTGTATTCTGATAGCAAACATTAAATGTAAAGGGGAGAGGAAAGCGCAGAAGCGAAGTGCTTCTCGATTGAAAATGAGGGGTGTGAGGGCATGACGGGTTGGGTAGGGCCTTCTGGAGCGCGTGAGTCTCATTATTGATCTCTTACAGTAACAATTTGAAGGGTGCAGCAGGTGGGCGAAATAAAAGAGTATTGGTTCTTCGAACCGGTAGAAAAAATGCGCAGACATGTGGCACTACGCAAGAGAGGAACGAACACATGCCATCTCATCCGCTCACACCACACCTCAGTCTCACATTGGCTATGTCGCTCATTCCTTTGTTCCTCAGTGTGTTGCATTTACGTGCGGGCTTAGAAACTCAAGTGTAACGCATTCCCGATCTAGGTGGACACTTAGACGAAGTTGTGCGCCGCGCAGAAGTGTACACAACCGTTTCCGACGACCTTTAACGACCCGACCCAGTAGGCTCTGTGTAGCCCCTCCCAACCTTGCCGCACTTCCGCGCGGCCTTATCAGCTTGAACCCGACGTGCTCCCAATCTAGGCGACCACTTTGGCGAGGTTTCATGTTGTGCAGAAACGTGCGTGACCATTTCTGACCACCTGCAACCACCTAATCCAGCTGGGCTCCATGTAGCCCACCGTTTCTGTTCCCAACCTCGCAGCACTTGCGCGCGGCATTAGCTCTTCGACAATGACATGACCATCATTGCCATGGATCCACATTCAACGCCCCGTGACCCGCGGAAGCCTGCGCAATTGCTTGCACTGCTTCACACGCCCCCAACATCCCGTGCATATTGTAGACTGTATTGTCTAACTTGTATTCTCCTTCCCATGTTGCCCCTTGATGATATCCTTCATGCCGATGTCTTTGACTATCCAATAACTGGTGCTAACTTCCACAGAGCCCAAGGGAGATGATTGAGGAGTGCGGCATGCGTCTATCCTCCCCCTCATAAACTTTTAGAATAATGTCGACTGTTTTCTTTTTCTTTTTCTTTTATTTTTATTTTTATTTCACCAAAAATACGGTAAGTCTCGGCAAATACGCCGACGGGAGATCCCGAAACTCAGCCCGCCACTAGCTTTTTGGAATTTCGGCCTATCGATATGGAAACTGCTGTAACAGAACCAGCGTCGCCAATAACATTGTCCCGACATCGGGTATTCTCGCAGGGCATGTTAACCTCTACGCTCCGGGTCTGGCTCAATCGCCGCCCGGTTGTCTTTGTTTCCCTACTAGGGGATTCATTATACGTACTTCGGGTCTGGCTGTATCGCCGCCCGAATGTCTTTGTTTTCGTCCATTCTTGTCTGTAACTCTCTGGGTTAGTTCTTTGGACATCTAGCAGAGTCAGCCAAGTCTCGGCCGGCTCGTTCAAACATCGTCCGTCTCTCTGGGTAAGTCACATCATGTCCTCCGACATACGTGACAACGCTCATATAAATCTTGGTCCAGCTTCTCCTTATCGACTGCGTTCGCTGGGATGGGAGGCGTAATTATCCTCCTCCGTAGTCTTTACTCGCGGCCCACGCCTCGATTTCAGGCGTCAGATATTCTTTCGCAGCGTTAGCGTGTATTCGCAACGCTTTCTTTTCCGCCGCCATCCTCTGAGTCTCGTCTCGTCAATTGTCTCTCGTCTCGGCATCCGTGGCAGGAGGCCTCGTTTCCTTTCGGTGCGTCTATTACGCTCGTCTCAGGTGGCTGTGATTGACCTTTCGTTTCGCCTTTCGTCATCGTATAATATTCGCGCAAATCGGCGAGCCGATCTGCGACATTCGTCTCTGGTTTTCCTCAATAACTCGATCGTCTGTAACACTCAAGATGTTCATTTTATCAGTAATGATGATCCCACTGGGATACTCTCGGCGTCCGGCGTGGATTCGCACATTGACGCAATTTGCTCGCGTCTGCGAGTACTATCATTCAAAGTCAATATGGTGTCTTTCGATACTCTTCAACATCTTTGTTCCGCCGGCGCCCCGGCACATATTTCGACTCTCAAGACTCGGTCACGGTACGTCGTCCAGTGTCCGCGACTATCCTTATCTCTTTGTCATCGTACACTCATCTCTTTGTTACCATTCGTCTCGAAGCTGTTAGTCTCTGTACGCGCAGGAATAATGTCGCGCGTGATTCATTAGTCCGCCGAATATGGTAGACGGGTACGGAAATCTGTGGGGTATTCTTGGTAAGTCTATTCTCCATTTTCGTCCTCGCACAGCGCAGCGGCAGCTCTTGGGCTGTCAGTCTTGCGCTGGCTAACATGCTCTGTGTCAGGATCGTCTCTCCGCGAAATCTTTACGCTCATATCGAGCATGTGCCATCTTTTCCGACACAAGTCGACTGTAGGCTCGCCAGCTCACGCCGGCTCACACTCGACATATCCGCCTGCACGCCGTGCTCTTTCGTAAGGCGCTATCGGTCGTGCGTCGCGTCGTATGAGCTCGGATGGCTGTGAAGCTGTACGCTCGGATAGCTGCGCGCTCGGATGGCTGCGCGTTCATATGGCGATGGCTGCGCGCTTCTCCTCAGCTCCCCCTCGCGCGGCGCATCGAGAGAAGGTAGTAATTCTTCAAAGTAAGAATCTCTTTTGTCTCCGTGCTCTTTCTCGTTTCCGCGCTGATACTTGACGGTCTGTGGGTTGTCTTTGAATGCGATATAGACTCTGTATGCCGTCCCTGCAAGAGGACTTTCTTCGTCAAATCACGCCTCATAAGGCGTGTCCTTTCTCCAAAACTCTGGCCAAGTCTTGGCCACACTGCGGGTTCCATAAAGGCTCAGGTAAGTTCTGTCTTCAATCTTGGCACTGTAAGCTCAACCAATAAACTAGTTATACGCTCCGCGACTCCGTTCCACGATGCAATAGGGAGTAGGAGCCGTCGATTGGATTCGATTGCTTGGTTGCGGCATGACGACTGGATACCGTCGTTCAGACTCTGTTCCCCTATCCATCCACATGGACTTCGGGGATTTTTTGTGCGTCCTTTCATCCGTCCGAAGGTACGCCTCATACTCTTTGTTTTGTCCGTGGCGTCATATCTTTTTTTTAGGAGATAAGCTGTAGTGCTGCGTGTAATGTCGTCAATATATAAATATGATATTAGTTTCCGCGAATGGATGTCACGTCGCACTCGTCGATACGACGATATGTGTCAATTGGGGCAATATACGTCTGAGTCAGTCCAACTTTGGACTCGTATCGTCCATACCTCTCTCGGTCGCCGTGAATACATACGATACTTTTATTTGCGGCACGTTTTCGGCCTCCGTTCCCTTTCGGGATTCAACGCTCTGTGTGCCCGTTACAACGGGTTTCCCTTCAACGTCCATCGTCTTTGTTTGTCTCTTCGTTCGATAACTGAATCTATTTGTGAGGTTGTAGAAACACTCTTCGCGCCGTTATATTTGCGGCCTGCAAACTGTGTGTTCGATTCGGCAACGCCGCATCCTTCCGTGGCTATGATAACGTCGCCGACTTCCGCGACTTCCGTGCGCGGGCCAATAATCTATGAGTGGGTCCCACTTATTGGTGACGTGGGGACATGGTAGCGCTGTCGACTTTGCGCTACATGCTATATTTGTTAACTCGTAAATTTCTTCGACTCCGATGTGTTCGTCCTCAACAACTCTTTGCTCGCATTCGACTGGTTCGGCAACTGTGCCTGTCCTTTGTGTCCGGGTGATTCGCATGAATGTAATCGTGTGTAGTGGTGTTTTGCCGTCCCCAATGCCGGCATGAGACTCGCGGAACAGGGGTTCCGACTTTGTTTCGGCGGTGCGCCCGCATTCGGAATACGATGCATATGATGGCGCACCTGTTCCGACTCGTTAAACTCTTAGGCTGTTGGGTAGATGGTACAGCCTGTCTCGTTCTCTCTGTATATGCGCAAGCCTGATAACGGAGATATTCCGCCTTGCGCTACATCTATAAGCTCTCGTGAAAATATCAGTTTCTTCCCGATCTATCTCCGCTCTGCGTGATATATTCTTCGTCCATAAACGTATTCTTCGATATGACGACGGGAAAGAGGGGATGGAAAGAGAAGATAACGTCCAAATCGCGAATTTCCCAATTCTCTGCGTTGAGTCGTCGACTCCACTGTCGAGCATCTCGCTCAACTGCATAACATCTGAGTTATTCCTGACTGCAGTCTGCTGCTTATCTATACGACCAGCATAGCATCAGGGAGGCCATAAAGGCAGCGGGCGTCCAAGGATCACCTCGCCCGTTAGACATTGTCGATAGGGGTCACACTCAAAGTCAAGATTTCACATAGGTGTTTTGGGGGAACAATAAGACTCAATAAGACTCAGATCTGGCCTCTATTTGTCTGATAGGCCATTGCCCATAACCTGTAGTAGTTAGGGCAAGATCGAGAATGAATTTTGGCAGACGTGTGTGAGTGCAAGGGGATGGAATCTTGCATGGAGCGTTAGCTCCTATCCCCGCAATATTATTATGCGGTAATCTACCGATTATCTAATATATGGGCTAGCCTCGGATTGTACTTTCCGGGCCGTATCCCAACAATTCTTGATACATTGTGACTGAGCCTCTATCTCGCGCTACAGCTCACATCAAAGGGACAAGTGACGACCTGGAGACACCAACATCTACAGGGTGACACCGGCATTTGACAAAGCATGGGTGATGACACAGCCGTCCAGCACAGCGATGCCGCTGGCATCCCTAACGTGCAGGCCTGGATCGGCTGCAGCAGTACGCACAAGCTGTACAGCCGTACCTATCTTCAAGTGCCATACACCTATGTAACACAAACGTCGACGAATGTCAGAAAAAGTACTATGACGTCGGCGAGTGGACGTTGCGGCAAAACCACCAGCGAAGAGCGAGTTGCCGCCCCCGCCGCAACTGCATAAACAAGCGCATATTATCATAGACCCTGTGAATACCACCGCCTAAACGTAGCCTCGCGAATCGAAACCAGGGTAAATTTTTTTAAGGGACCAAAGCCCCGGTATCCCCCCAAAAAAGGAAATTCCGTCCGAATATAGAAATAAAAAAAACATAAACACAAACATATGATTGTGGTACTCTTGCCCGTTGTTGTTGTCGCCCCATGGTAATTGTGGAACCTCATCGCCATCGTGGTTGCCTCGTGGTCGCCCCACTGCCGTCGTGGTCGCCATTGGGTCATCGCCGTCGCCACCATCGTGGGTGACGTCGTGGTCGCCGTCATGGGTATGGATCCCGTCTTGCATTGCCAGTGGTGGTGGCGTAGTCAGTCGGGGTCAGGGTTGTAGGCGGCTGCGTTCAAGCTGCGTTGTCGTCGTCATTGAGCTACACGAGTGCGGTGGCAGAATGATCATCGAGATCCTGGCAGCGTCGGAGTCTTCACGGATGGGGCATCGCTCGGTTTGACTTCGCGCGGCTTCTGGATCTGGAGCGCGTGACGCTGCGCTCTTCTGCGCGTTGAGGATCGCTTCTAAGCCGCTTTTGATGGTCGCTATCGTGTCGGCGAGCGCGTCGAGCGTCGCAGCGGTTAAGTCTGGTTGCGCGGGTTGGACGGGTCCTGGAGCGGTCAGAAACGCTTTGACTGGCGTCGGCGTAGGTAGAACTGGCGCGGGCGTCGCTAGGGTTGGCGCAGAAGATGACGGAACGTCGCGCGATGCCGATGTGCGAGGCGCGGGGGGCTGAGGGACGACAGAGGGAGCGGAAGCAGGCGCTTCTGCTTGCATGAATCGTAGCACGGGTGGAAACGCTTGGCCTGGCGGTGACGGGGACGGGGACGGGGTTGCTTGAGACGTGGTAGAAAGTGGCGGCGCATCGCGCGGCGCACTCCCACTTGAGCGCGCATGTCGTGATGGCTGGATCTGATGGCTCGGGCGAAAGAGACTCTGCAGCAACCGGAAACGCGTGTACTGTCGGCGGCGAGGGCTTAAGTGGTGCGGGTGATGTTGGCGCTGACATGAAAGGCGTCAGAACTTCGCGCGGGGGTTCTACGGGGGCGCGGCGCGCTGCCACGCGAGGACATATAGTGCTGCATCATAAATGCTGTCTGCTTCGTACGGTCGTCGGGGAAATGGTCTGGGAACTTGCGCACAAGTCGGGCGCGAACGGCGGTGGCGAGGCTCGGCTCAAAACTCGCTAGAAGGTGGCGCGCTTGCATCTGCGCGGAAATACGGCCTTTCGTGATGAGGAGGCGCGAGACGATGAGGAACTCGCTGTAGTACGCTCCGAGCTCAGTCTCAGAGCAGAGTGAATCGGCATGCGCGCGCGATGCGTGGCAAGCTTGTCGAGGTTTGCTCCTGTGTCCTCCTGTGCCGCTATCGCTTCCGGGTACAGCGCGATGACTTCCGCCTTGAAGTCTTCGTATGGATGCGCAGGGTCGCTGAATGCGCGCGCTGTCTTCCAGAGTCGCTCTACTGCTACGCTTGGGTAGTGCACTGCTGCGCGCTTCTTCTCCTGGTCATCCGAGACGCAGTGCTTGAGGAAGAGGAACTCTAGGTCGTCGAAGTATCGCCAGATCTCGCCGGGATCTGAGAGATTGAGGATGGGCGCGCTGTCCTCGCGTTGGTGCAGCAAGTCCTGGAATGGCATCACTGAGTCTCGCTGGGGTCTTGCTTGTTCGGGTCACTTCCGTGGGGGGCGCTTGTGGGCCGAAAGGTCGTATGATTCTACTGCTAGTCCACGCGCTAAGGTCGCGAGGTGTCAAAACTGACAGGAGACGCCGTGGGTTGCAAGGGGAAATCCAGAGAATGGAGTTTGAGGGTGCTAAGGTAAAGCGCAGTTGAACGCGTCGCAGAGGGTCGCTTGAGAGTCAGAAAGTGTGGGCGAACGAAGGCGAATGAAGGCGAAGGCTGAAAATGAATGTGTGATGTTTCTGAGAGGTCAGAAAAACGCGAGAGAATGTTGGGAAGTGGAAGGAATAGCCAGGAATGCTCCGGGCGATGTCGCTGAGCGTGTGTTGGGTGCTGGCGCAAAAACGCGCAAAAAAACGCGGTCAGGAAGCGTCTTGAGGCAAAGAC
>JAKELH010000938.1:0-20417 GCA_021525015.1 Lactarius pseudohatsudake
CGTAGGCAACAAGCCAGACGGCAACAGAGAATGAACAGGGATAGGTGAAGGAGGTGGGTGCAAAGGTGCGGGCAATGGATCTGTCAGCGGCGGCGAATGGGTGGGCAAAGGCATGGGAGGCGGAGGTGACGACGTGGGCAGTAAGTCAGATAGCAGCGGACAGCGGGCAGGCAGAGGCGTGCGCGGTGAGGGCACAAGCAACGAGTCGGGCGGCAGAGGTGAATGGGTGGACGAGGGTACAAGAGGCGAGGGCGAGAGTGAGAACACGGGGAACGAGTCCGATGGTGGCAATGGATTGGCAGGCGGAGGCATGGGAGGTAAGGGTAAAGATGCAAGCAGTGAGTCAGGCGGCGGCGGCGAATGGGCAGGCAGAGGCGATAGCAAAGGTGTCAGTGATGAGTCAGACGGCGTACCGACGAGGGGACCAGCATCCATGTCGACTCGATGTGGTTGAGGGTCCCTCTCACCCGGGTCATTAAGCTGTTGGAACGGCGGGGATGAAGCGATGGGGCGGCTGAGTCCAGGTAGATGTTCGGAACGGGAGCAGGGGGTAACTGGGCGGGTCGGAATGGGGGTAGGGTTGGAGGTTGGTGGGGAAATAGGCGTGGAGACAAGCTTTGGCTGTTCGCTTTGCGCACGGCGCCCGGTTCCAGTCTCAACAATCGAGGTGGGAGCGTGTCTTACTACTTGGAGACCGGAGTACATGTTCGGTAGCTTGAGCCCAGCAGGCGGCTGCTCGAGGCCCTGAACCGGCTCCTGTGCAAAGGCTGCGCATGCACTCATGAAAACGTTTTCGAAGTAGAAGAGGGGGTGATGCATGTGATGGTTTGACTGATAAGGGGCCTTGCAAGGGGCCTTGGAAATGAGGTGCCGCAGAAGCTTTCTATGGTCATCGGGGTGGAATCCTTGGAAGAATACAATGTCACATAATGATCTGCCATCAATTCCATCATTGATGGGCCACCTGACGGGCAGAACCCCTCATGACTCATGGGCCAACCGACATCGGCCGATGCACCAGATATTTCCGGAATTGATGGGCCACCCAATGTCGGTTCGGGTATTTTGTTCCAGAGGGATTTGCTGAAGGAATTGTCAATAGAATATACATAGAATGTCCAAATGTATTTGGAGACTGTAATAAGCATGGGGAATCCAGGGATTGTCATTGTGAAGTTACAACTTGAATAGGTGCCAAAAGGATGGAACATCAAGTTCCTGTCCATGGACAACATGCTGGGGAGTAAGAAAACCCGAAACACATTCCAATACAGCATACTGGATGCTACAGCATCCGTGTTAACAGATAATACAGCATCTGGTTTAACGGACGCTACAGCATCCGTCTTGACGGACGCGACAGCATCCGTCTTGACGGACGCGACAGCATCCGCCTTGACGGACGTGACAGCATCCACCTTGACGGACGCGACAGCATCCGCCTTGACGGGCGCATCAGCATCCGTTTAAACGGACGGACGCCACAGAATCCGTTCAAACGGACGGACACCACAGCATCCGTCTTAGTGGATGCCATTGAATCTGTGAAAACGGAAGTTAACACTAATGCTGTGGATTCCGTTAAACCTGAACCGTCTGATACGGAACCTTAAGTTTCCGTCTCATGCAGATGGATCACATAATGTTCTGCCATGACTTTCACCGTTGATGGGTCACCCGACGGGCATCCCCTTATCACTCATGGGGGACCCGACGTCGGCCGACGCCCAAAATTCTTCTGGACTTCATGCGCCACCCGATGTCGGGGCAATGAATCTTCCTCTGAAGCAATATTGAACAGGAGGACTTATCAAAGGGTTTCACATGTATGCTTGAATGTACATAGAAACATGCACAGATAAACTATCCTGATGTAACTTCACCTGGATGAAGTAAATTTACTTTGAGACTCCTTTATCTAGACACAACAGAATAGACAACATCAATTCCTGTTACAAGAACGGAATAATGGACATCCGTGTATAGGTGGACACGCAAGATGTACCTTCTGTGTAAAGGCCAACATGGAAGATATGCCTTCCGTGTACACATAATGACGCAAATGATTGACAATACATTCGTAAAAGCCCATGTGCAAATGACACTAATACATCGGTAAAACCCATGGGGGCCCATGTAGTAAAGGTGGACGTATATCACGAATGGCCCCATTAAATAGAACTGCTGAATTGTTCGCATGGTGCCAGCGCCATCTGCTGGAGATATCTTACCATGATAAAGGGATGGGCCCACTACCCAGAAAACACTTGATGGGTGCTCGCCGATAATCTCAAATGGGCCCAGTGTCGTTTGTCACCAATTACTACCAATTGCATTGAATGGGCCCAGTGTTGCAAATGATAGGTGCTGCCGATAGTCTCAAATGGGCCCAGTGTTGATCCTCTGCGATACTACCGACTGCACTGAATGGGCCTAGCATCACTCCTGACAAATGCTGCCGATGGGCTCAAATGGGCCCAGTGTGGTTCCTCTGCGATACTACCGAGTGCCTTGAATGGGCCCAGTATTGCTCCTGACACATGCTGCCGATGGCCTCAAATGGGCCCAGTGTTGCAAATGATAGGCCCAGTGTGGTTCCTCTGCGATACTGCCAATTGCCTTGAATGGGCCCAGTGTTGCTCCTGACACATGCTGCCGATGGGCTCAAATGGGCCCAGTGTTGCAAATGATATATGCTGTCGATCATCTCAAATGGGCCCAGTCTTGTTCCTCTGCAATACTGCCGACCACCATGAATGGGCCCAGCATTGCTCCTGCCGATGGGCTCAAATGGGCCCAGTGTTGCAAATGATATATGCTGTCAATTGTCTCAAATGGGCCCAGTTTTGTTCCTCTGCGATACTGCCGAGCGCCTTGAATGGGCCCAGCATTGCTCCAAACACATGCTGCCAACGGGCTCAAATGGGCACAGTGTTGCTCCTCAAACATACTGCTGATGGGCTCAAATGGGCCCAGTGTTGCAAGCGATATATGCTGTCGATCGTCTCAAATGGGCCCAGTGTTGTTCTTCTGCGATACTGCCGAGTGCCTTGAATGGGCCCAGCATTGCTCCTGACACATGCTGCCGATGGGCTCAAATGGGCCCAGTCTTGTTCCTCTGCTCTACCACCGATTGCCTTGAATGGGCCCAGTGTTGCTCCTCTGCGATACTGCCGATTGCCTTGAATGGGCCTAGCATTGCTCCTGACAAATGCTGCCGACGGTCTCAAATGGGCCCAGTGTTGTTCCTCTGCGATACTGCCAAGTGCCTTGAATGGGCCCAGCATTGCTCCTAACACATGCTGCCGATGGGCTCAGATGGGCCCAGTGTCGCAAATGATATATGCTGTTGATTGTCTCAAATGGGCCCAGTCTTGTTCCTCTGCGATACCACCAATTGCTTTGAATGGGCCCAGTCTTGTTCCTCTGCGATACTGCCGATTGCCTTGAATGGGCCCAGCATTGCTCCTGACACATGCTGCCGATGGGCTCAAATGGGCCTAGTGTTGCAAATGATATATGCTGTCGATCGTCTCAAATGGGCCCAGTCATATTCCTCTGTGATACTGCCGACCGCCTTGAATGGGCCCAGCATTGCTCCTGACACATGCTGCCGATGGGCTCAAATGGGCCCAGTGTTGCAAGTGATATATGCTGTCGATCATCTCACATAGGCCCAGTGTTGTTCCTCTGTGATACTGCCGAGTGCCTTGAATCGGCCCAGCATTGCTCCAGACACATGCTGCCGATGGGCTCAAATGGGCCCAGTGTTTCAAGTGATATATGCTATTGATCGTCTCAAATGGGCCCAGTCTTGTTCGTCTGCGGTACTACCGATTGCCTTGAATGGGCCCAGCATTGCTCCTGACATATTCTGCCGATGGGCTCAAATGGGCCCAGTCTTGTTCCTCTGCTCTACCACCGATTGCCTTGAATGGGCCCAGTGTTGCTCCTCTGCGATACTGCCGATTGCCTTGAATGGGCCTAGCATTGCTCCTGACAAGTGCTGCTGACGGTCTTAAATGGGCCCAGTCTTGTTCCTCTGCGATACTGCCGAGTGCCTTGAATGGGCCCAGCATTGCTCCTGACACATGTTGCCGACGGGCTCAGATGGGCCCAGTGTTGCAATCATATATGCCGTCGATCATCTCAAATGGGCCCAGTCTTGTTTGTCTGCGATACTGCCGACCGCCTTGAATGGGCCCAGTGTTGCTCCTGAAACGTACTGCTGATGGGCTCAAATGGGCCCAGTGTTGCAAGTGATATATGCTTTTGATCGTCTCAAATGGGCCCAGTGTTGTTCCTCTGCGATACTGCTGAGTGCCTTGAATGGGCCCAGCATTGCTCCTGACATGTGCTGCCGACGGGCTCAGATGGGCCCAGTGTTGCAATCATATATGCTGTCGATCATCTCAAATGGGCCCAGTCTTGTTTGTCTGTGATACTGCCGACCGCCTTGAATGGGCCCAGTGTTGCTCCTGAAACATACTGCCGATTGGCTCAAATGCCAGTGGGCCCAGTGTTGCAAGTGATATATGCTGTCAATCGTCTCAAATGGGCCCAGTGTTGTTCCTCTGCGATACTGCTGAGTGCCTTGAATGGGCCCAGCATTGCTCCTGACACATGCTGCCCGACGGGCTCAGATGGGCCCAGTGTTGCAATCATATATGCTGTTGATCATCTCAAATGGGCCCAGTCTTGTTTGTCTGCGATACTGCCGACCGCCTTGAATGGGCCCAGTATTGCTCCTGAAACGTACTGCTGATGGGCTCAAATGGGCCCAGTGTTGCAAGTGATATATGCTGTCAATCGTCTCAAATGGGCCCAGTGTTGTTCCTCTGCGATACTGCCGAGTGCCTTGAATGGGCCCAGCATTGCTCCTGACAAATGCTGCCGATGGGCTCAGATGGGCCCAGTGTTGCAATCATATATGCTGTCGATCATCTCAAATGGGCCCAGTCTTGTTTGTCTGCGATACTGCCGACCGCCTTGAATGGGCCCAGTATTGCTCCTGAAACGTACTGCTGATGGGCTCAAATGGGCCCAGTGTTGCAAGTGATATATGCTGTCAATCGTCTCAAATGGGCCCAGTGTTGTTCCTCTGCGATACTGCTGA
The DNA here is from genome assembly GCA_021525015.1 of Lactarius pseudohatsudake. Taxonomy (NCBI): domain Eukaryota; kingdom Fungi; phylum Basidiomycota; class Agaricomycetes; order Russulales; family Russulaceae; genus Lactarius; species Lactarius pseudohatsudake. The sequence continues at coordinate 5,117 of JAKELH010000938.1, forward strand.
GTGCCTTGAATGGGCCCAGCATTGCTCCTGACAAATGCTGCCCGACGGGCTCAGATGAGCCCAGTGTTGCAATCATATATGCTGTCGATCATCTCAAATGGGCCCAGTCTTGTTTGTCTGCGATACTGCCGACCGCCTTGAATGGGCCCAGTGTTGCTCCTGAAACCTACTGCTGATGGGCTCAAATGGGCCCAGTGTTGCAAGTGATATATGCTGTCGATCGTCTCAAATGGGCCCAGTGTTGTTCCTCTGCGATACTGCCGAGTGCCTTGAATGGGCCCAGTGTTGCTCCTGAAACGTACTGCTGATGGGCTCAAATGGGCCCAGTGTTGCAAGTGATATATGCTGTCAATTGTCTCAAATGGGCCCAGTGTTGTTCCTCTGCTGATACTGCCGAGTGCCTTGAATGGGCCCAGCATTGCTCCTGACAAATGCTGCCGACGGGCTCAGATGGGCCCAGTGTTGCAATCATATATGCTGTCGATCATCTCAAATGGGCCCAGTCTTGTTTGTCTGCGATACTGCCGACCGCCTTGAATGGGCCCAGTGTTGCTCCTGAAACCTACTGCTGATGGGCTCAAATGGGCCCAGTGTTGCAAGTGATATATGCTGTCGATCGTCTCAAATGGGCCCAGTGTTGTTCCTCTGCGATACTGCCGAGTGCCTTGAATGGGCCCAGCATTGCTCCTGACACATGCTGCCGATGGGCTCAAATGGGCCCAGTGTTGCAAGTGATATATGCTGTTGATTGTCTCAAATGGGCCCAGTCTTGTTTGTCTGCGGTACTACCGATTGCCTTGAATGGGTCCAGCATTGCTCCTGACACATTCTGCCGATGGGCTCAAATGGGCCCAGTCTTGTTCCTCTGCTCTACCACCGATTGCCTTGAATGGGCCCAGTGTTGCTCCTCTGCGATACTGCCGATTGCCTTGAATGGGCCTAGCATTGCTCCTGACAAGTGCTGCTGACGGTCTTAAATGGGCCCAGTCTTGTTCCTCTGCAATACTGCCGAGTGCCTTGAATGGGCCCAGCATTGCTCCTGACACATGCTGCCGACGGGCTCAAATGGGCCCAGTGTTGCAAATGATATATGCTGTCAATCATCTCAAATGGGCCCAGTCTTGTTCGTCTGCGGTACTACCGATTGCCTTGAATGGGCCCAGCATTGCTCCTGACAAATGCTGCCGACAGGTCTCAAATGGGCCCAGTGTTGTTCCTCTGCGATACTGCCAAGTGCCTTGAATGGGCCCAGCATTGCTCCTGACACATGCTGCCGACGGGCTCAAATGGGCCCAGTGTTGCAAATGATATATGCTGTCGATCATCTCACATGGGCCCAGTCTTGTTCCTCTGCGATACTGCCGACCGCCTTGAATGGGCCCAGTGTTGCTCCTGAAACGTACTGCCGATGGGCTCAAATGGGCCCAGTGTTGCAAGTGATATATGCTGTCGATCATCTCACATGGGCCCAGTGTTGTTCCTCTGTGATACTGCCGATTGCCTTGAATGGCTCCAGCATTGCTCTTGACAAATGCTGTCGATGGGCTCAAATAGGCCCAGTGTTGCAAATAATGTGTGCTGCTGATGGGCTCAAATGGGCTCAGCGTTGAAAATAATACATGGTGTCGATGGTCTCAAATCGGCCCAGTGATATTCCTCTGTGATGCTACCGACTCCATTGAATGGGCCCATTGTTGCTCCTGACAATTGCTGCCGATGGGCTCAAATGGGCCCAGTGTTGTTCCTCTGCGATGCTACCGATTGCATTGAATGGGCCCAGTGTTGTTCCTGACACATGCTGCCGATGTTCTCACATGCACCCAGTGATATTCCTCTACGATGCTGCCGATTGCATTGAATGGGCCCAGTGTTGCAAATGATACATGCTGTCAATGGTCTCAAATGGGCCCAGTGTTGTTCCTCTGTGATACTACCCATTGCCTTGTACGGGCCTAGCATTGCTCCTGACGCCTGCTGCCGATGGGCTCAAATAGGCCCAGTGTTGTTCCTAAGTGATGCTACCGATGGTCTCGAGTGGGCCCAGCATTGCTCCTCAGACATGTTATCGGCGGTCTTGAAATGGCCCTGCATTTCTCCTAGGACATGCTAGCAATAGACTCAAATGGTCCCTGTGTTGTTCCTCAGTGCTACTGATTACCCTCAAACAAGCCCCAGTGTTTCTTCCAAGGAATACTATTGATGATTTTGAATGGGCCCAGCATTGCTGCTGAGACACGCTGCCGAGGATCTCAAATGGGCCAAGCACTACTAGACCAGTCCCACCATCGCTACTGAGAGGCAGTGCCAATTACTTTGAATGGGCCAACCCCTTCTGCTCAGATGTGCCGTCCATTGCCTCAGATGAGTTCAGATGTGTTCTTGGCTGAAAAGCTCTTCCGAGCGCACTCATATGTTTTCCGGTCCAAGGCTTTAAATGTTTGCGCTATATAACATTTTGTATCTACTACACGAGGTTCTGCACCTCAGCATTGTCCAACTCATCGATCATTTCGTCTATCACCTTACTCATTTCCTTCTCCTGCTCATAGACATACCATACCTGAGCGTGGATTCGACGAAGCCTTGATGCTTCGGCACGTAATATAGCAGCCCGGGTGCTGGCGCTAATCTCTTCTTCCTGTTGCAAAGGAGAACAGACGGTCAGTGTCACAAAAATGAGTAGGGGAGTATGCGGCGTACCAGTACCAGCTCAGGAGGATGCTGAACTTGTACCTCCTGAAGCGCCTCTGAGCTTTCTCCAACCTGACCTTCCTGTATCTGAGAGTCAACGGGAGACAGGGCATGCCCACCCCAATTTATGGCTGTGTACGCAGAGTAAGACATGTTTTATAGTCAGTCAAAATGGTACTCACTGCATGCTGCCGAAGGAATTCCGATGCAGTGCTCTCCAGCCTCGGTAGGTAGGGCCAAGTCTGCCCCAATGCCCTCATCCGGCAGCCCATCCTGTTGCGAGGATGCGGGGACTGTCCCCTGAGCATGGACCCTAGGCGAGATTGGCGAGTCCATCCCAAAGGTATCTTGAGCCATTGGCGAGGGTGGTGCATCCATGCCAAAACTGTCCCGAGTTTCCACCTCCTGGGCTGTATACGCAGAGTCAGACATGTTTTATAATCAGTCAAAATGGTACTCACTGTGCGCTTCTGAAGGGATTCTGACGTGCTCTCTGGCCTCGGTAGGTAGGGCTAAGTCCATCCCAAAGTCGTCTTGAGCTGCTGGTGAGGGTGGCCCGTCCATACCAAAACTTCCACGATCTCCCACCTCCTGAAGAACCTCTGATTTGGCAACACCAGGAACCTCAGAGGCAATGGAAGGTGGGGCACACTTGCCCCATTCCCAAACTGTATATGCAGAGTCAGAGGTGAACCGCAATCAGTGAAAATGACGCTTACCGCGTGCTGCCGAGGGGTTCCCGAAGCGTTGTCTTGCCACAGTAGGCAGGGGCGAATCCATCCCATGGCCATCTGGAGCCATTGGGGACGGAGACTCGCCCATTCGAGAGTCATGCCGAGCTACCGGGGACAGAGACCCACCCATTCCAAAGTCATGCTGAGCTATTGGAGACGGCGATCCATTCATGCCAAAGCTGCATTTACTTTCTGGGGACGACTCCCCGCCCATGCCATAATCGTCTTGACCTTCGGCAGATGGCGGCGCATCCCCACCGATCCTGAGATGTTGAGTTCCAACCAATATCGAAAGCGGAGGGCAAGATTGAGCCATGAAAGTAGAGTTTTCTGAGTGGAAATTGTCTGAGTGGAGTGGTCTGATGATGCAGCGATAAGTGGAATGAGTCAGTAGTATCTTGATTACTTATGATGCAATCCACATTCTGCTGAGTCAGATTGTACATAATATTTTGGCAGCTCGGCAACGGCGCCACCCATCGTTATCCCAACCGAAACCAACGTGGCAATTGATACTGCCGAACACATTTGCTTTTCAAAAACCATGACATCCCTCCTCTCCATCACATCAAGAATCGAAGCTGCCGTGGCCACTTATGTCTCGGTCCGAGATGTAACTGACAGGGCAGAATGGAAACGCCACTTTGATGAAGAAAAAGTAAGTGCTTTATTTGGGTTTCCCTCTGATCTCATCCCAATTTGAACTAGGCCAAGACAACGAGAATTTTTCGTCAGATCAGAAAAGACAATTTGGGGGAGGCGCCGGCACTACATCCCACGCTAGCGGCGCTCTATATCGTGCTGGATGCCGATGGTGATCTTGCAGAGATCACCAGGACATACCCTCGCCTTAACAAGCACTGTTATTACCAACCTGGGGCTAGGTTCCCCCAGGACATTTCGGACTTACTGCCGAGTGAGGATCGCTGGTGGGAGATCCTTGGTGAGTCTTTATTAACTGTCTCTTTTGTTTTCTCAACATCTCCCCACAGCTGCTAAGTCTAGAAATGCAGCAGCGCCCCCTAATGCCGTCACGCATTCCCTGCCGCCTGGTCTGCCTAAAGTGAGGATCCTCCCACCAAAGCCACCTGCCGATTATGTGGTAATGGAGGTGGATGAGTCGCAGAAGGCAAGTAATTTTCCCTTTTTCCTTCTGTTATCTTTCTGACTTCCTCCAACAGTTGCCTAGGGCTACCCGCAACCGGAAGAAGAGCAAAGCGGCCACTAAAGCCGCTGCCAATTCAAGGAAGCGTAAGCGCGCTTCGCCTCCAGGTGGCAAAACCAAGAAGCGCCATACGGGGTCCTCACGGCTGCAGCCTAGGCCTGCGCATCAGGACGAGGACGAGTACGAGAGTGAGGACGAAGAAGAAGAGGAAGAGGATGAGGGTGAGTATGAGGATGTGATCGAGATTGAGGATGAGGGCGAGGACGAGCTCGAGGATGAGGACGAGGACGAGATCAGGGACGGGGACGAGGAAAAGGACGAGCTCGAGGGCGAGGATGACGTGGATGAGGACGAAATCGAGGAGCGCAAGCAGTATAAGTTCGAGGTGCGTGCTCATATGTTTTCGCCACCTGCAGCTGAAGGAGCCAGAAAACAGTGCGACCGATGCATCCATGCCGGGGTGGACTGCCAGCCAAGACCGAAAGGGACCTGCACTCGCTGCAATGCGAAAAAGCTGGCGTGCAGCCTGATGCCCAAGAACCCGAAGACAGGCAAGCCTGATCGGCGAAAGCTGACAGCAAAACAGGTCTTCAAGTTCCGCCTCGACCAGCTCAAGGGGAAGCAGCCGATGTGTAAGCCTGGGGAGGGTTCAGACTCGGTAACGCTGGCCTCGAGAATGGTTGGGAAGATGACGCTGGACAGCGGGTCATCTCATGGCCATTCTCGCTCGGCAGCTTCTCGCTCGGCAGCTTCCCACTCCCCTTCCATAGCTGAGTCCCCCATCCCACCCTCTACGGAACCGTCACCGGTTCCACACTCGGCTGCCGCTTCCCGTCCCCCTACCCCTCCTGCTGAGCCCTCTGTTCTCGCTGCCGCTCCCCTTGCCCCTTCCCCTCCTGCTGCCTCCATTCCCATTCCCGACGACATCCCTGCTATAACCCCTTCTCTCCGTCGGCGCTTGGTACCGCGCCCACCAGACGCTGTGCCGGATGTCTTAGTGCGGGGACTGTCCGGCCGCTCAGCTCCCTCCCAAGAGCAAAGCTCTGCTGCCCAGGCATCGCAAGTACCTTCTCCTGGCGGCAGCGGGATGGAGGCCCTGGAGAGGAGGGTAGCTGCGATTGAGGAGTGGATACGTGCGCAAGATAAGAACTGGAAGGGCAGCTTGTAACTTGTAATGTGCTTCATTTTCTCTAGCCTCATACATTTTGTCTGCGTCTTACTTTTACTTTTACTTTTACTTTTACTTTTTACACTTTACACTGTCTACTTGTCTCACTTGCTATCCTAGAACTCTGCCTCGCTTACCCTGAACTTGCTTGTCTGACACATAGCTACTGCCTATACCATATGTGTTAAACATTCACTGATGCTTTACGGGCCTTGTTTTTCCCTGTGTGATTGTCAGTTGCCATAGTGTTTCGGCAGCTGTTTAGAGCTGGTAACAATGACTCAGGAACAGCCGATCAGATCGCGTAGAGTTGGCAGAGGACCCCTCAGCGTTTGAAGAGATTACCTCCCCAAATATTTTCAGATTTATTTCTCAGATAGGAAAAATGTCGGCACAAGCTGCCGAAACACTAGACCGTTGTCAATGTTGGGCCATTTAATGGCGCCGGGAATTCTCGCCATTGCACTGGTACTAGTCCGGCACCTTCCTATGTGCTTACCATCGGATCCTGGTCTCAACTCCAACCCCTGAAGGAATCCCTCTCAGCACACTTACATCTGTATGCCGCGAGTATATAATTGGGATGACACATGTGTAAAGATTTATATTAACAATGAGATACACCTGATATGAGTGAGACAATGGGGTGAGAGTGAAGAAAAGGGACATGGGGGTGGTAATAATCCGAGTCTACAGTGGTGCATGCCCCTTGCTTCTCCTCCTTCTAGCGACGCGCTTTGGTCCTTGCAGGCGTGCTGCCGCTCCTATTGGAAATATTCACCTTCTAGACTCAATGAGAAAGCTAACACTTACTGAGTTTGCTTAGCCCGCTCTGTAGGCCGCATCTTGCGCGCTGAGCGCCGACTCACATGCTGTGCATTTCCCAAACGGCGATCAATTTTCTGGCGCTTGGAGGGGGGGATATCGGCAGCTGCCTGGATGACAGGCCATGAGTTTCAAGGCGCTGGATTAAATTTAGGTCACTTACTTGGTTGTTAGGGGGGTGTTCCTGGGAAGGACCCGCCCTTGAGCTGCCGGCGTGAGGGTGGCCCTGTGTGATAATGCGAGGGAGAGGGCGAGTGCGAGAGGGCGGAGGTGGGGAGTTGGGTGGGTGTGGGGGCAGAATTCCCTCATCTTCCAACATCAGGCAGCTCTCCACGAGGCTGCTGGCCATTGGCACTCTGGTGAGGGTGAGGGCCTAAGATACAGAAACATAAGGGAGCTGGCTTACGCTGCTTGGACCCCCAGCGCCATCTGTAGTTTCCGAGCCCCGCTTACCACCATGATGCCGATCAACTTTGTCCAGTTTCTTAAAGCGGAATGGGATCTCGCCGGCAGCTTGCCTCTGTATCCAGTGCTTGAGTAAAGAGTTCGCATCGTCGAGACGAATGTGATGGTATTGCGTCAGAGTGACGCCCTCCGGCAGGTACTCGGCAGCGATCCAGTCGCCTTGGGCTTCACGCAGTTTGGCCCATGGGACCCTTCTCTTGCCCCCGCCGGCAGCAATCCCTGAAAATCGGTTAACTGACTAGGCCGACAACAAGAAACTGCAGTTGACCCACCATACATCTCGCTCATAAACTGGCCAATGACCATCTTCTTGTATGTGAGGCCCCCGCGATCAATGGTTTCCCAGTTCGGCAGCACCGGGTACCCATGTTTGTCGATCAGCAGCTTGACCTTCGGGGTTTGATCCTTCTTTATTATGCACTCTTCACCGCTATCGGCAGGGTCCCCTACAAAGGTGGCGTGTTAGCACAATTTCTCTTGAAGTGAAATATACGCCGACCAAAAGACTCGGCAGTCCATCTTGAGAACTCCTCGACCATTGGGTCATGTAACCACCCTTTGTACCGGGCTTTGAAGGAAGTTCTGCCCAGCTCGTTGTTGTTGTCATAGCTATTCGACAAGTTGTTAGATTGTAGGTAGATAGTTTTCTGTACGCACAACATGATTGAAGGTCCGTCATTATCGCAATACCCCCCCAAGATGGCAACGCACACACCATATTGGCGGTACATGAGCTCGGAAAAGTCTTGCATTGTGTCAATACCGCGCTTCGCAAACATCCTTGGTGAGATGTAGTCAATTCCTGTCCGGAAAAATGATTTGGTATGTGCATACCGCTGTTGCTGCTCCGGGGGTGCCTCTTGCTCTGCCCATTTCCTTGCCTCCGCTCTGTACTTCACCCGTGTTTCTTCATCCAACCCTTCGTCAACGAGCTTCACAACCTTGTTGTAGTAGCCGAGGTAGCCGTTCGATCCTGACGGCTCTCCAGACATGTCAACGGTCATCTTGTCAATTTCCTCTCGGTGACGGTCAACCAGAATGTCGCGGTAAGTCCATTGTTTGCTGCGAAAGTGGGATTTCTTGCGGACTCGTCGGCACCTGTTGAATAGGTATCGGCGGACAAGCTGAAACGTATGAGCACTGCACAATGTATCCAAGAGCGCACGTACCGTTTCCACGACCTCTCTATCAAAGTTGGTGTCTTGTCCCCAGCTTCCCTCAATACGGTCCGCGGAATCTTGGATGATATTTGACCTCCCAGCTTTGTCGGCAGCTCGGAACTCGGCAACGCGCTTCTGCAACATGGTTACTTGTTCATCTGTTAGATTGATATCATGTCTTGAGCGCGTGGCGATATCAATGGAGGGGCATTCGTGGAAACATAATGAGCATACACACTTTCTTCCACTTTCGCGACCTAGCTCCTCAATCTTAGAACGAAGATCGGCAGCGAGCAAACATAATTCGTCAGGTGCCATAGGCTCCCAGTCAGAAGATAGATGTGAGCTGTTAGACTCTAGATCTGAGCCATAGTCTTCATCCTCGGATTCATCCTCCGAGTCCACAACGGGCTTGGCAACTGACTTCGCTTTGTTTATCGGCATGGGCGGATGCTTGGGAGGGATAGACTGAAGGTATAAGCAGTCAGAAATGCTTTAAGGGAGTGAGATCACATGATCGGCAGCGTGAGATTGTTTATCGGCAGCTAAATAACACTATGGAATTTGGGTGGATCGGCAGCTAGCCATTTGCGCCAGGTCCCTAGGTCCTTAGAAAATGCAGCCTTTCCAGCCCCCTCCCTCCCGCAGACTCACTCCCCTGAGTCTCTCCCATCTCTGTGCTCAATATCTCCGTGCTCAATTCCAATTCAAGTTAGATGAGCGCTCATCTAAGCTGATTGACGCTGCTACGGCGCCACAAGTTCCCCTGATGCTGCCGGTGCATCTAATTTCCGAGCTGGATCGAATGGCACTTACTCTGGTAGATGCGTTCATGAACCGCGGTTAGTGATTTACAGTAGACACCCAAGCATCATTCCTGAGATAATCCAAGCAGTGAAGATAGAGTGGGATGCTACGCGTTATGCGGATAAGCTCCCGAAGAAGCAAGAAAGGCCAGGAACGGTTGCCGCAGACGCTAAGGAGGCCAGTATGAGAAGGCAGTATCCTCCATGGAATGATTCGGCTGCCGATATTCCCATTTCAAGACCCTGCATTGTTGTTGATATGCAGGGAGTGATCTTGGCATGGCACCTTCCTGGAATCCTGTCCGATTCTCAGCAAGTGAGTCTATTCACCTTGTCCGATCACTGCATCAAATCGAATATGTGCTTCAGAGTGAAATGATGGCTGCAACAGAGAAGTTACATCCATTGCTAGAAAAGCGCCCAAAAGGCACCTCTTGGCGCCTTGATCCGGGATACTTTCCCTCAGGATTAGAGGGCCTTCAAGGGTTGGTTAATTTTTCGCCCGCATGGTTCCAACAAGCGCATGAGGTGAGCTGTTTAACCACATGATATTTTATTGTTCGGCAGCTGATTTCAGTTGAGACGGTGCAAGAATTCCCTCAGGTCAGCACGTCTTTGAAGAATCCGGCTGCCTTGGACTGGCTAGATCACGCCACTGAATCAAATTCAATAATGAGCGCGATACTGGCTGTCATTCATCCGGAGCTTTATGATGCCGGTCGGAATACCTTCAAAGTGCTAAGAAACTGTTCTGAGATCAAGCCCCAGGAGATCCTCCACCGATGGACATCCGTTTACAGCGGCATCTCTGTCATTTGCAACCGCCTCACGCCAGCACATCGGGATGTCAGTGCCAGGAAACAATGGTATGATCTACTGGCATCTGTAGGGCACTACCAAAATTGCAATTTGAAGCTGCCGGGCCTTGGAGTTTTGCTAGAGTATGGTCCCGGTTCAGTTGTTGGAGTGTTAGGAGCAATGCTAGAGCACGAAGTGCCGCACTTTGAAGGAGAAAGGGTATGCTACGTATACTTTATGAGGGATAGCGTGCATGAGTGGGCTGAGGTTCCAGGGAGGTCTTGGATGTCAATAGACCACTATCCGGTAGCATAGAGAATACTGATGCGTTCTCCTATATAGATTTCCTTCACTTAGCAAGGCCATACTTCTATGTCCCTAGCAATGTGCATAGGTGTAATGGGGCATAGCCATTGGAGCAGATCTATGGGTCGGCAGCTTATCCATTGGCTCAATGTTTTGCAGATATGAAGAAATGTTATTTTTCGGCAGCAGTTCACCAAATGTCTCAGGCGCGTACATCTTTCCAAGTGAAGTGAAATAGTGGTCCGTAGTGGTCAAGATCATGAGTTTGCGGATGCCCCCTCCTCTGAGCTGCCGAACAATTCAAAATCCTTTTCACGTTAATGGGGCATGCTCATACCACATTCCTAGAGAGCATGCTATTGAGAATTATGTCTGAATCCAGATGTACAGTACAAATGTGTTGTTTTTTTGTCTATAGTGATCGAGGATCTGAGTTTGTGAATGCCAAATGCTCCCTCCTCTGAGCTGCCGAACAATTGAAATTCTCACGATGTTAATGGGGCGTGCTCATACTGCATTCTCAGAGTGCATACTATCGAGCTTTATCTCTCAATCCAGCTGCGTGAGATAAATGTTTTGTTTTTTTGTCAAGACAGACCCCGCATCTGTTTTACCTTAGTGGTTATCTATCTTGCCGCTGCCGATATGGTAATAGGGTCTGATTACGACATTGGCAAAACCGGGCCATCTAAGGACCCTAGATCATGCTTCGGCAGCTACCGACTGATGGGCCCAGATGGCAGAGACCCCAAAATGATGATGGCTGCGCTTTCAGGTGCCTTAATAACTGCCTTTTGCATGACCCATTTGTGGATGTAGAGTAGGCTGTTGCCGCGATTCTTTCCCTTACCGTTGATGATGAAGAGAGCAGCATACTATCAAAGGTGAGTAACATTTTGGTACTGTTTCCTTGGCCTTCAATATGAGTGGTTGGATATCTTATTTGCCGAATTCCTAGAAACAAAAACAAACTCCAGGCTTACCAACGGGAGTATGCTCAACGGAAGCGAGCCCCTGGGCGCCGAAAGGTCAGCAAAGCAGAGCGCGCACTATTGGAGGAAAAGCATGCGAAGAGACACGAGCTAATGGCAGCGGAGGACCTGCCGCAGTGCTCAAAGGCTGCTCTTTCCCGGTGCGTCTGCTGCCCCCTCTCCAGTCACTTGGTTCTCACATAATTATCAAGGGGCTACGAATGTTCGCTCATCTTACAATCACAATCGGCAGATTCCAGAAGAACATCAGACATGATAGAAGAGGAAGAAAGGGCTCGCAACTACTTCAATGAGTCGAAAATCATACTTCAAACATTCTGCCTTTTCCCGTGGATTGAGCTATTCCAGAAGCACGTTGAAGACTTCATTCAAGAGCGGCTTACAGAAGCAGCAAGTATTATAGCATTACCGGGCATAAAAGAAGAAGACACCATCCGCCTTCATGGACTACGACGCTTGGTAGCTGGCGCCATTCAAGAAGTGGAGCTGGCACAGCAACCCGGGTATGCCGCTACATTTGCTGAGGAGGACGGTGCAATTTTATGGGATGGTCGAGGGTGCGTGATTAGGAACTTATCTGCTGCGTCTTTACCTCATACACCTGCTCAGAGTTAATTTGAGGAAGTTTCGGCAGCGTTATGGCTGGTGATGCCGATTTCCCAGCGCATGTTCAGGCTACATGTGCATTTAGCCTAGTAGCTACATATTCTCTATCATCTCACACCGGTATAAAAATGTGCTACATTTATGAAATGGCCGTCAGTGAGGACATCAGGTGCTTTAGTAGCAAAATGATTAGAAAATGTCCCCGACAGACATTGGACTTGTTAAACATCTCAACGTGGCTCGGGTGGCTGCCGATGCCGGTCTCTCAAAGCCACTGACAGTAGGGTGGGTGGCTGTAGGTCTTGATCCATCTAATCTGTCAATACAAATCCTGGCCTGCCAAAGCCATTATGCAATATCTAGACTGCCGAAGCTGCCGGAACAGTACCCGGACCGCCAAAGTTGCCGACAGGCTGACCAGAGGCACTCCTCCACGGATATATACCCCAACGCAAAACACAACCTTTCTCAGCTCCCCATGGCACGCAAAGGCATAAAGGCATCCAAAGTCATCCAGAGAAAGTCTAAAGCAAAGATAATCGACTGGGTGACTCGAGAGGGCTCTCGAGGAACTAGAAATATCCCAGTTGAAGTGAGCACCTCGAAAAATTTACCGATGCCGAGGAGAGGTGCCGGTAGAAGAGAGATAGATAATCATGAGGGGATTTCGCATGAAACCGATCCTCCATCCATGGATGTTGACGAGACATTCTGGATAGAGGAGCCAGTCATACCAGAGCTGAAGAGAGTGAGCCCACCCGCATGTCTGTCCTGAACAGTATTTGACATGTCTCAGTCCCAGCGTACCTATATGGAGGAGTTTATTCCTAGGATTGGCCCCTACTTGCGCTGCCTCCTCAATTCTGAGGGCGTCCCTGCAATGACAACGTGTCAGAGCTGCATGTCCGCTCCATTCGAGTGGAGGTGCACTGAGTGCTTCCCTACTCTGGTGCTCTGCAAGGAGTGTTGCCGAAAGTCCCACCAGCGGCTTCCTTTCCACAGGGTCCAGAGGTGGACTGGGAAATACTTTCTTTCATCTTGGATGCGGGAGGTAGGGATAAGCTTGCACCTTGGACACTCTGGCGATTTATGCCCCAATCAAAGTGTGCGTTGCCGACCTTTTTATATTTTAAATCCAATTCCAATTGATACAGTCACAGATGGACTGCGACAATGAAGACCACCAGGTCAGCAGCCGAAATGAACACAACACAGCTGCCGACCTTGGCTTCGGCAACTCAAAACCTGGCCACCGTGACAAAGAAGGAAACCAAATCATTACCGTCATCGATAGGTCTGGTATTCATGAGATTGGTGTCAGCTGGTGCTGCTGCCCTGAAGCTCCCGAGCGCGACATGCAATTGATGACGGCAGGGCTCTTCCCAGCTACATTTCGCAACCCGAAGACAGCGTTTACCTTCCGGGTGCTAGAAGACTTCCATTTGGACAATCTTGAATGCAAGACAACCCCAAGCCAGTTCTTTAGCCGCTTACGGAGACTCACAAATGATGAGTTTCCGAATACAGTGCCGGTAAGAGGATTTACAAGCCTATCTACTGATTGGTAAACTAAGTGGAAGGCTTAGGACCGATATCGGGAGCTTCTGAGGGCCTGTCGACAGTGGAGAGTGCTCATTTCCCGAAAGCGATTTGGTTTTGGGTATGGAGAGGATGAAGAACAGAAGCCAGGATCGATGGCTATATTCTGCGCTTTGTGTGCACAACCTGAAATCAACCTCCCTGAAGATTGGAGAGAGTACGAAAATAGGTGCGTCAATGGACATCGCTACCTGGAAGCTGCCGACATATGTCGCTTTAGCGATGTCCTTTTTATGCGAGGTTTCATGATGGATGGAAACTTCCAGGCCGAACACATGAAGATGAGAAATCCAGAGAATGACATTCCACTCTCTGAAGGCACAGGGTTCATGGTCAGCCAAAAACCATATGAATCGCATCTGAAATCAGTAGTTGAGAGGCGGCAGGTTGGTACTACACCTGTTGTTTCGGCAGGGGAATGCTTACACTTAAACAGAGGTCATCATGCCACGATCACCGTGCAGTGAACAATGTAAACAAGCACAGTGGGCACCTCGAATCAACTGGAATCGGTGCCACAGCCTGTATTCATGGGGCCTTTGTGCCTGATTCTGTCGTTGACTTTCAAAAGGGAGAAGCGTGAGTTCTCATATCTATCGAAATACGCTAGGTGAGAACGAACCCCCCAAAGCCAGAAGAACATGGACTACTCCATTTTCAAGGCCCTGAACTTCAATATGGAGGGAATAGAGGCTGCCCTCATATCCTACGATGTCATGTGTCAATGGAGCGTTCATATGATGGAGAGGGTCGCCGGCAGCAACTTTCTCAAACTTCCCGATAATCTGGAGCTTAGGTTGGGCATCGGCCTTTTTCACATACACGGACATCAAGATACCTGTCTAGCTAGGTATTCACCCAGCTTTATCAAAGGTGGTCGACAAATAGATGGCGAGACCATTGAAACGCTTTGGGCTCCGCTCAATGAGATCACCAGAAGCACAAGGGGGATGTCAACATCACACCTGTAGAGAGGTCATAGACGACCATATGAATGACTCCAATTGGAAGAAGCTTATCGACCTAGGCAAGTTCCTTCCTATGGATGCCGCATCAGTGCTCACTCTGGTTGCGTAGTCAATGCTGTGTCTAGACGCTACCGAAAGGCGCTTTCGGCAGCCACACTGAGCGCGGCAGCATTTGAGTCCATAAGTGTATCGGCAAGTCCAGAGCGTGTTCAGGCTTGGGGTGCTGAAGAGGAGCACGCACAAAGGGAGCGAGGCCGTGATGTCAAAGTCATGGACATCTATGACATCAAGATGAAACGATGTGGGTCTGGTTACTCTGTGATGGTTTTGCCTAACATGAGGATTCAGTCCCGTCGCGTGCGGAAATACTTCTCGATTTGACAGAGAAGGAGATAGAAAGCTCTGGCCATAGGGGGCATGCTACATGGCTTGGCAGCGGGTTGAAGATCCAGGAGATTGCAGTACGTTTTTCGGCACCTTTCCGAGTGAGACTTCTAATCATGGTTTCACCGAAAAATGTAGGTTATCCCTTCAAGCACTGGTGAGGAAGATAGGTCCCATCCAACGCCAGATCAACAAAGGGATATTGCCTTGAAGCGTGCGCGGCTTCAAGAAAGACTTGATGCATTCCAGAAGCAGGCAGCTAACATTCTCACAGGCATCCCACGACAGTGGAGATGACTCCTGGGACAACACCCCTTTGAGAGAAGCATATATCGGCATCGAATTTGATGACATCAGGTGAAGGAGAAGACGATGATGAGCGCGCCTCATCTGCCGAAGAACATGTATCAGGAAATCACTCCACTGACAGCAGCATTGATGCAGAGTATATCCCATTGCATCTCCCCTCACATCTTGGGCATGACTGGTGCAACAAAATGGTGCCGAAGACCTGGCAAGGCAGAACTTCATCTAAGGGAGGGCCAACTCAATGACTCTCTGCATCACCTTCGCATTGCCCTGGGACACAAATCCTATCTGTTCAGACATGACGTTCGTCCGGCACGTACACAGA
>JAKELH010000939.1:0-20381 GCA_021525015.1 Lactarius pseudohatsudake
CGTGATTTCATCATTGCACCAAGATGCTGCTGGTCTTCTTTGAACGCCTTCGAGCCCCCACTAACACCGTACCCCGGTGGACACTACCACGGATATTCACACTCTCGATCGATCTCCCGAGGTTCCGCTTACAGAGAAGGCGCAAATATATGGGAGGCTTCGTCGGACGTTCCGTTGAATGACCGTTCTCCACTGCCCCCTGCACATTCCCTTCCTATCGATGATTCCGACCGTCTTCCGACCGAAACTCCTCTCATTCTCATCGACGGCGATACCGAACCACTCATCCCCGAGAGCTACCCCCTGCCTGAGTCTTCACGTTCTGATGCGACCAGTGACGTTACACTTCCCTTAGCGCCAACACACCGCCAAGGCGTCGCCCTTGCTTGTTCTCGCGCTTTCCACATCCTTTTCCCTACGTTGCATGGCTTCCGCACCAAGACTTTACTCGGAAAGGCTGCGGCCGTCCTTGCTGCCCCAGCAGTGTTCGTGTTGACCATCACTCTCCCTGTTGTGGTGAGGCCATATGTCAGCGCACACCACCGACACGAAAAAGCTAAGAGCGCAGACAATACGCTTATCTCCTTTGAGGAGGACGGAATCGAGCGTGCTCTCATCGCGGACGAGGTGGGGCAGGAGGACGAGTTGCACTTCAATAAATGGCTCATGGGGGTTCAATGCTTCTTGGGCCCGTTGTTTTGCGTTGGTGTGCTCTTCAGTACGTACATTCTGTTCCGATCTCAACGGAGTGTGTAGGTCTGACGTCTTACACTACGTCCTAAACAGAGGGTACCGTGAACGAACAGTGGTTCCTCCTCGGGGCAGGTTTAGCGGGCCTCTCTGCAGGGATACCGGTGTTCTTATTCGCAAACAAAGGAGATAATCAAGTTTGGCTGCTAGTTCGCTGCTCGATGGGCTTTCTCGTTGCTATGGTTTGGATCATGGCTATTGCAGACGAGGTCGTTAATGTTCTGCAGGTCAGTGAACTGAGCACGTGATGGGATTTCAGCTGATATATTTGTAGACCTTTGGCTTATCTTTGGGTTGTCGGATGCAATTATTGGTTTGACAATATTTGCCACTGGAAACTCCCTCGCTGATTTGGTCGCCAACATGAGCGTGGCTGTACGTGTTCACTCCGATTACATCATGTCCCGTCCTCATGTTTTCTTAGGTGTTTGCCCCCATTATGGGTTTCTCGGCTTGCTTCGGTGGGCCGATGCTGAACATATTGTTCGGTGTCGGCATTTCCGGCTCGTATATAATCCACCAGACCGGCGAACCCTACGAGCTCCATTTCTCCAATACCCTATTCGTGAGCGCAGTTGGGCTTCTCGCACTTCTCGCCACGACTATGATATTCGTCCCTATGAACGACTATTTCCTCCCACGCAAGTGGGGCGTATTCCTCATCTGCTTCTATGTAGTGATTATGACAGTCAACGTCACAGTGGAGGTGCTCGGACTCGACTAGACGGACGGTGTGTTCGTCATTCGTGATCACGTTTTATCGAGGCATAGATCGAGTGCTGATTTTATCCACGGAGAACTATTTATTTCATTGTATTACCTTGTAGCCGGACATCTCTGCACTGGAATTACTCTTTGTTCATTCTCCTCTTGCGCTCGGCCCTTACAACTCATGGTCTTTGGCTTGGATTCCAACATACCAAACCCAAACTCCGCTTCACCAGCCGCAGTTTAAGTTGGGGAGAAAGGCATCCATTCCCCTTCAACCAGCTTATTCCTCTTCGTCCACACCTACACTTAGTTTATACTCCTTTAACGAACTTTCCCGTGACATTTTTAGCCCGCCATGAACCCCTTTGTCCTCCTCACTGCGTTTATTGCCTTGGCATCCGCACTTACTGTCAATACGCCGTGAGTACTATGGATATTATCACCCGGCGTGTCGAATTGACTTGAAATTATTATCCAGGGCATCCGTGGTTACTTGCGGTGAGCAATTGTCCTGACTGTCCAATTTTCTTCCGCGTATTGATAACGTGTCCAGAACCTTTGAAACTCACCTGGGACGCAGCGGGTAGCAAGTCTCCATTCTTTCTTTCTATCTTTCCTGGTTAGATAATTTTAGTGACTGCCTTCCAACGTCTAACTTACCTCCATTGCCTTTTATCCAGCGGGCCAACCTGGGGTAGATGCTGTAAGTAATTCTTTTGATCACCCGCTCGGGGGTTTAATGCACACCTTTACCGCAGCTCAAACAGTTCCCACCCCAAGACGGGGATAACTTCACGTGGGGCAAGGTTGATCTTCCCCCTAATACCAGTTTGTATGTCTTAACGTCACAAGACCTCGCTTCGCGGCCATTTACTGATATCTGCGACGAAGCTCCGTCGGCTTGAAGGATAGCGATGGCAATCAAGCGTTCTCTGCACCCGCAACCGTCCGAGCGGGCAGTAACACAAAGTATGTTGGTAGCATATATGCCCGAGTTTCATGTTACGGACCTTTCCAAATTCTAGCTGCCCCGACATCGAAGTCGCTGAGGACAAGGGGGTCAGCTCTACCAGTTCGTCAAGGTAGGCGGCGATTGTTCTGTACACCCCTGCATCATCCTGACGCGTTCGGCAGCTCTACGACGGCTGAGCCTGGAGTCGCTGCTGCTACCACGAGCGGGGGCCCTACATCATCACACGCGCCGGTAGCAGCTGCGGGCCCATATTCCTCGACTGCGCCTTCTTTGAGCAATGCGCCAAAGACGGCAGCGGCGAGCCCATCAGGTAGCAATGTGCCACCGAGTCAGTCACCTGGTGTAAAGGCCAACTCGGCTGCACGGGCAGTGGTCGGCATAATGACCGTAGTGGGCGTAATGAGCGTTGTTGTTTTCTTGGCTTGAGGGTGTACATTATTCAATAATTGCAAAGGGGACAGACTATCAGATATAACCGGTTGTAGTGGCCCTAGTGCTAGTGTGATATAAAGCGCAAGGAGTGGCCATGTGATTATAGCCGTGCTAGGTACCCACGGTCAACTAGTTGCCATCTCATCTCATCCTTACTTTCTATGCTTTTCGATCACGTTGCCCGTCAGCTTCGCTTCGTTGTCCCAGGAGCCTGCATCACTCTCTGGTTGCGTACCCCTTCGTTAATCGGTCGTATCTGGACGGAGGCCGCACCTTTCGCGCGGTTTGTCTCCGCCATTGTTCGCCGTCCATTTGCGTGACGTAGATCATTTCCCCGCTGTCGGTTTACAGATTGCTGGTGGGCGTGTCAGCACTGTCGGGCTCGATAACGATCGCGCTGTTTTTATACATCCTTTTGATCCCTGTGATCAAGGGAATCCCACCAGACGTGCGTCCCTGATCACCACTCCCCATTCGTGTTACATATATGCTGAATCTCCCGCTGTCCTGCGCTTTTTTTTTTTTGGGTTAGTATCGATCGTGGAGAAAGTCAGGAGAGTTGTCATCCGTTTTTCCTGTGCGTTGCTCTTTTTCTTTTTGGGTGTAACCCTTGCCCGCGCCTCTTGGGTTCCCTTTTTAATTTAAAAACGCGCCCGACTTTTGACGGGTTTGTTTATGTTGCGTGTGTGGTTTTGTCTAGGTCTTGATGACGTCGACCCTCTCGGGCTGGGCGGTGCTTTGCGGCCTACTCGGACGATATTCCAGTTTGGGGTACATACTTGGGACTATTGGAGGTGCGTCCAAAGAAAATTATCTTTTGTGTATGTGGTACTTATGGCCACTCTTTTTTTACAGGGTCTGGACTATACGCGCTCACGTTTGGGATCATTGGACTACTGCATGCTCCGAGACTTGCGCGGCAGTGACGGGCGGCGTGTGCAGGCAAGCAAATGTACGTTCGCACATCTTTCATGATCCTAGCGTTGGGACAGCGTATCTGTATTTACGGGGCCGTAATATGAGGTTGGATTTGTTGTGGCCGCTGATTAGTCCATGATGATGCACTACTATGTATCCTCCAGTCATCGCCTCTGCGCCCATGCTGACGAGCATGCCTGGGATGGCCTTTTGCTTTCACTGCTTATTTTCCCATGATGACCGATTATATACCATATACAATTACAGTCACAGTATACAAATCTACAACAACACCGGGATCAAGTAGTGAAAAACAAAAAGAAGCAAGACTTTGATTTCTTTCCATCCCACGCCCTTCTCATGAATTACAATGTTGGTGGTGGGTACTCTGGCAGGCCTGAGACTGCGGCGTTGCACGATTCCCGCACGCGCCGTTTGCTGGCGAGATCACCCGAGTGACGATATCCAGAAAACACCTCTGACATCTGCAATCCGGCAGCCGCAATGGTGTCTACGGGGTGACAAAAAGATGCCATTATAACGCCATGAAAGGAGGAGAGTGAAGAAATGACTTACCGATGTTCGTTTCAGCTTCCCTGATCAGCTGAGGAACAATGGGACATCAGGGCCTGGAAAGCAAACTAAGGAGGGGGGAACGTACCGCATTCAATCGATCGATTTCTTGAGACTGCGGGGTCTGGTACGCGCCATACGCGCCATACCCACTTGCGCCACCGAAGAAGCCGGCGCCAGCACCCGCGCCCGCAGCACCGAGCGCGCGTACATGTGATTCAGCGGTCCGCTTGCGCGCCTCCCAGGCCACCTTGAGTGACTCGAATGTGTTCTGCACTTGCCTCCACGTAGGCGGGTCCCAGGCCTCGAGCTCGGACTTGTGCGAGCGAATAAAGGTGCGCGGGTGCTGTATGCCTGGTGGAGGTGAGCCCGCGATGCCGCTGGCCGTAGGAGCCGATGTGCGTGTCGTCGGAGAATGCTGCCCGAGGTTGGAGTAGGGATCAAACTGGGAGAGCAACTGCTGTTGCTGTTGCTGTTGCTGCGGATAGCCATAGCCGGTTTGCTGAGGCTGTTGATAACCATATTCTGATTGTTGCGTCGGATAACCAGTATATTGTGCCTGCATGTGGGGTTGTGGGTAGCCTGCGGAGAGGGTATCCACCTGGCCGACGAGCTGCTGGCCGAACGCGGAGGGTTGATAGCTGGCAGGCGGGTACTGCGCCTGAACCTGTGGGTGGTACTGTTGCTGCTGTTGCTGCGGCCATTGTGGCTGCTGGGCGTATTGTTGAGTGTACCCGGTGGGACTTGTACCTACAAAACCGGAGGGCTGCTGTTGCTGCTGCTGTTGCCAGTATTGCGGGGACGAGGGACCTGGAGGAGGGGATACGGCATTTATGTCTGGGAAGCGAGACGCGACGCTGGCGGTGTGATCTATGAACGGGTTATTTGAGAGTTCTGCCATCGGTGTGGAGTGGTCGAGGGTGTGGGCCCGGGAGTAGCGGGCCGGGAAGGGATGATCAAAGCTGGCGATGGAGACGCTCCACGCCGGGGGGGGTTGAACCGCAACCACCACCATGGTCGGTTTTTCCCACACCAGGCACCCCCCCTGCATATACCACGAGGAACACCACCTCACACTTAACCACGCATACCCAGAGGAACACCACCTCATGCATACCAGAGGAATACCACCTCACACATACCTTGAGGGCATTGCCCCACGCAGAACCCCCCCTTGAGGGAAGTTGAACCCGGAATCATCCGAAGAAAAAAAACATTACATAAATGTTGTCAGAAACCTTGTCAGAAACGATTTTTGTATTTTTTTAAGAGGCACCGCGACCTACCAGCCAACTGGATAAATCGAAACGTGGTTTTTTAGTGGGTAGTAGACTCTGATTCTGACCTTTTCCTCAGAACTCTAGTGTTTGAGTCCCACACTACCCGATGGGTGTGCATAAAGGCATTTTTCCCCCCGTTTTCGAGCCTCCGAGGATCGCTTTAGCGCGTTAGATAGGACTGTTAGGTAACCTAGTTACTATCTCTTGCTATCAAACACATCGCTTTTCCAAAAAAAAAAAAAAAAAAGGAGACGCTCCACGCCGTAACTCTCTATAAACGGGTAGCTCAACCTACATGGATCGCTCACTTCATTACTCACTTCCATCACTCCATTCCTCTCTATACCATGTCCGGCGCCATTAACAAGGCTGGAATAAAGCTCTTTGCCCGTCATCTCGAACAATACACTCCGACTGACCCCCTCTACGAGGAATACGTAGACAAGCGTGGCCGCACTCGGCGCCGCAAGGTTCGTCTTCCCGCCACGTCTCGTCCCGCCCTCCCCTTCTCCACTCGCTGTCGCACGGTCCGTATCGCCGACACTGATTCTCGCCGTACACAGCGCCAGCTCCCCCCAGGTCTATCCGATAGAGACGCCGCTATTCTGCGATCCGTCAAGCGGCGCGCGCACTACCTCGATAAGGGGTTCAACCTGTGCGGTCTTCGCTTTGGCTGGACGTTCATCATCGGTTCGCACCTATCGATCCCCATCTCCTCCCCGCCCGAAGCCCCCATCCAACTTACGGCTCACTTGCGTTTTATGACGTACCACAGGCATCGTCCCTGGCGTGGGTGATGCAGCAGACGCCATACTCGGCTACGTCCTTGTCATTCGCAAAGCCCGCGGAGCCGAGTATGTGTCCGCCTCATCACCTTCACCGTTCCCATCGCCTCACACCGTGCCCTCGTCGCGCGTCCCCCCTCTCTCCAGTGTTCCTTGGTGGCTCACGCAGCGCATGGTCCTCAATCTCGCCATTGCGACCTCGATCGGCCTGGTCCCTATCCTCGGCGACGTGCTGCTCGCCGCCTTCCGCGCCAACTCGCGCAACGCCGCACTCCTCGAGGAGTTCCTGCGCGTGCGTGGGGAAGGCGCCACGAGGGCCACCGGCGAGAGCAGTGCACCGGCGGATAATGGTCTGGGCGTCCGTGGCGATGAACCGCGGACCATCCACGAGGCCGGTCAAGATACACCGCTGGAGACGAAGCGCTCGTGGTTCTCACGGCAGGGCATGGGCGGCTTGTCATCTGACGCCGACGACAAAGGGGCGAGTACGAGCGTGCTGCCGGACACCCCACAGGTCGTCCGACACCGCGATAGCCGTTTCGTGGAGGACGTGACTTAAGTTAGCGGTTGGGATCACATGGACAATTTGACGAGCGATTTTTCTGGGACAAGTGGACCTGGTGTAATGATGATTTCCTGGAAGGACGTGTACAATAATAAGTTACCCCCTGTATGCGGAATATGTCTCTCACGGACGGACACGTAATTCAAACGGCAGTGGACTGTAATTGTGTGTACACACACGTCAAATAACATGCACTGCTTTACATTTGGCTAGCCATAGAAGCAAAGAATAGTGCGGGGGCGCATGGCGCCCCGCTGAGAACATGTGCACTGGGCAAGCATGCGCCGCTCGCGGCTTCAAAGAGAGAGAGAGAGAGATTGCGCGCTGGGCGACGAGATAGCGAAATAGAGCAATGACGAGATAGACCGATGACTAGATGGACGGATCAAAGGAAGAAAGGAGAGAAAATATGAGACATTTCGACATTAGGCGTCGCGCGTATCAACGTTGCGGCGGCGATGGCCCCAAACGCGGCGGGCTGGTGAGTCCCCGATGATGTGACGAGGCGCCAGAGTATTTTCGCGCTTGGCGCTATCGCACACACGGACCTCAGTAAGTAATGGCTTTTAAAAAAAATTCGACTCAACTGGTTCTTGGATTCGCCGCTGGACGACTTCGGCTTCGGGCGGTGCTTGCACGTCTTGTGCTTGGGCTTGTGCTCAGGCTCGTGTGCCTGCCCGTGCTTGGGATCGGGCGTGGGCGTGTGCTCGGGTTTGTGCTCCTTGTGCGTGGGCGTCGACGGGGGAGGGTGATGAGGCGACGAATGAGACGTGGACGTGGACGAGGTCTGCGAGGTGCTAGAACCTCCAGCGGGCGGTGACGACGGTGGTGGAGCAGGCGGGGAGTACGGCGGTGGAGCAGGCGAGGATGACGGTGGTGGAGCAGGTGGAGATGACGGCGGCGGAGCGGGCGGAGACGAGGACGAAGTAGTAGATGAAGACGAGGACGAAGACGAAGTAGTAGATGAAGACGAAGACGATACAGCACTTCCCAGAGCAGTCTTGACAGGCACGGGCGTGGGTGTGCCAGAGGTGGTGGTGGTGGTGCCGCTGGGTTGGGTCGACGAGTTGCCGGGCTGGAAAATATCGTTTTGTGCGCCGTCGCGGAAGTTGTACAGGTCGTTGTAGAGCGGCGGGGTGTACGTCCCCTCGAACATGTTGTTGCGCTCCTGCTGGTACCAATACAGGGGTTGCTTCGGTCCGTATGTGCAGTTGGCCGGGTTGGCCGGGTGGCCAAGATCCGGATCATCACCACAACTGCATGTACGCAATAAGCGTCACCACCCCTTGCGAAAAAAGAAAGAAAGGGCTACACACCGACGGGCGACCTGAGCCGGAGGCAATGGGGTGGTCGACACGGCACCCTCCATGTTGCACTGGAAGCCATTCATGTACACTGCACGCATCACCGGTCAGTCTCAGCGGACTCGGGCATCGGGATAGAAACGCACTCTGCTCAGAACCAGAGTCTGCCTTGTGAATCCAGAACCACGCGCACGTGCACTTGCCGTCTGGGCACTTGGGCATCTGCTCCGGGACGGAGAAGCTCGTGTGCAGATACCACACGCACGTGTGGTTCACGCTGAATATGGTGAAGTCCTCTGGCTTGATCTTCGAGACGTCCGACTCGTACGCGATGCCCAACGCGCAGCCGCCGAGATCGTTGATGCCGTTGGTGTGGAATTCCGTCGTGGGCTGGCCGGGGCACACATAGTTCGGGTTGTTCTTGTCGCGCTGGTCGCCTCCGGGGCCGCTAGTCCAGTAGGACGTCGCGTCTTTGTCGCAGGATATCTCGAGGTCAACCTCGCCTCCGACAGGCAGCTGCATAACGTCCTCCGGGTGGGGCGGATGGTCGAGATGGCCGTGCTACCGACGCGATTAGAATAATGAACAGATTCGTTTTTGAAGAACACGAAGCGCTACTCACGAACCACCATCGATCGAACGGCAAGTTGATGAGTGGCTCCTGGGGACGGTTGGTATCGGTGATGTTGAAGCCCCACATGCTCGGGTGCCACGGGCCTGGCCATACGTTAGCAACACTCTAAATCGCTCTTTGGAAAATGAGACCGCACAAGCGTGAGCAGCTACTCGGCTGGCCAGAGCAATTATGGCTCCCGTAGCGAGGATAGTGCCTGAAACCATGTCGTCTAACTCTCGTCTGTACAACGAATCCCTGGGGGGGGGAAAGAAAAAGAATGTGGTCGATAAAGGAGAGAAGAGCACGACACCGGAGGTGAAGTGGGAAAGCCTTTCAGACGAGAGAAGGGAAGGGGGAACGTAGAATGTTGGTTCGGGACCCTGCCTACTTGCCTAAAAGTACTCTCAGAATTCCCCCCACCTTGGATACGCCATCAAGGCGACGAAGACTTGACAGAGAAATGACTCAGGCGTTGTCACCCATTGCATGACAACGTCCGGTCATAAAGGGGCCAAGAATGGGCCAAGAAACTCTATAACTCGATGTCATTTCCCGTGCCTGAATAACGTACATACTGAATCAGTCCGCAAAAAAAATAACAATGCAACGTTGCCAACTCTGGTGTTCTATCATGAAATATCAATTGCTGGTTGACCAATCAAGACCAGGGGTAAGTGAGGTAGCCGACTTCCTTCCTTACCTGAGTAAGTTATAGTAGCTGGCGGATCACCGACCATCAGGGAAATGAAAAGTGTGAGGTTGCAATGCTCTTCACGCTCTTCACGGGTCAGCTGCTCGTGCCATTGCACAGTCCTGGATAGAGTCGTTGTGTTGGGTCTTTTGGAATCCAGCCACCTTCGAGGCCTTTTTGGTAGCTCCACTCGTCCGCACTCTCTGTCTGCCGAGGAATATCTTTAAAATTTCCATTGCCTTTCCCAAAGAAGATACGCACTTTCCATGTCCAGTAGATCCATCCCTGCACTGCTTCCCCGACCTCCACTTGTACTTCCCAATACCTACGCTGACGTGAGTCTCTCGGGGAGAAAGATGGCCCTGGAAGACCCACTTCCGCAAGTATGCAATGTAGTCATTTGAAAACGTCGTCCAATCACCAGTAAGTCCCTCACAAGAGCCGAGAGCGGTAGTGCCACCAATGGAACCGTCCCATCTAGCGCCCACGCCGCGCCCATTTAGCCACATGGCGCAATCTGTCGTCGCCGTTGACCATTCACCAGTCACAGTCCACATGTTGTTAGGTGCAAAGCCCGCTAGTGTGGGAAGGGTATCCTGGCAAGCAAATTGTATGTGTTCGTCCTCAGAACGAGACAGCTCTAAAGTGCTGAAGATCTGGTATTCGTGCTGGAAGCATAAATCAGAAAAACGTTAGCGTTGTGTGTAGCGAGCCGAAAAAAAAACAGTGAAATGTACGTAGTCCATCATCACTCTGTTGCTCCGCGGGTTTGGAAAGAATCCCTGCCAACTCTGCACCCGAGAAATGTGTCAACGCGTAAAGTCGCATTCAATGGTTGGCACGCACCTCAACGCCTTCAAATGCATCTCCGATGACCACGACAACGTTGTCATCCGCCGCCTGTCTCACGACCGCGTACCCGCTCTGCCAATATTGCCTCACGGCAGAGTCCCACGCCGACCCGAGAAATCCAGCGACTTCGTTCAGCAACTCAATTGCATCCAGATTTGGCCCCAATTCGGAAGCAAGAACCTGAATGACGGCAAGAGTGGCATTGATGTTCGTAGAATTGAGCGCCCACTGTGGCGAATTCGTACGCTGGCCTGAGTTATCGTACCCATTTTGCGAGCCAGGAGCACCATGGAGATCGATGATGGTGTGCAAGCCATGCAAACGCGCCCAACCCACCGCGCGCTGGAGGTAGGGCCATGCGCCGGGGATGTAGGGAGAAACGGAAGTGTTCGTTGGGACGGACCAATAGCCGACAGGAATACTAATTCCGTTCATTAGGAAATAAGTCCACGAAGATTTTCAGTGTGAACAGACGAGCGCCAACGCGCATACGAGGAAGAGGTTGCGGTACATAAATACAGATTCGTGTCCTTTTTTTAAAAAGAGAATAGAAGAGAAGGAGCGGTCTCTGCTTACCGAACGTGTGTGAGTCCCGCGGCGGCGATGGCGATAAAGTCGTTCTCTGTAATCCATGTATCCCAGTGTTGTTGAAGTACGCCGAGCGCGGTTTGGTCATCCTGCAACTGGCCGAACGTGTACTCATCAACGATCGCATTATTGTTCGTGTTATTGAAGATACTTGGCGTTATCCATGGCTATTTGCAAAATTTTAAGTAATTTTGACTACGCGATCGTGTGTGATTTACCTCAAGTACAAACCAGCCCCCCCTGGCAACATGAAAATCTAAGTGAGGCAGGGGCGCTATACATCCAACGAAACGTACAGATTGACTCCGCGGACAGGTGTGCTGCCGTAAGCAAATGGTACAAAGGGTGTCTGCGTGGGCGTCGGGGCCGCAGAGGTGCTCACAGACGTGGTGGATGGGCTATTCAGACTTCGGGAAGTTGTCGAGGGTAATGAGATAGATGGTGCAGATGCGGAATGTATCACAAGCCTGCATTGCTGCGCAAGCGCCGGCGCCGCAGTTGAGCCAAGCAGGAGGACGAAACACAAATACCACCGCATACAGCTGGTAAAGGTGGTGTAGGGGTTAGAAGAGGGCGAAATGAAAAGTCAAGTCAGTCGAGGGGCGTGCTGGAGCATTATCACTGGCAACTTGAGGGTGGTTCTTGGGGGTGCCCCCGTGCCCGCGCCTGTCCCAAGGAGGGCGGATGACATGAGTCCATGCTAACACGTGTTGACGGGGAACCACCAACGAGAGTGCATACAGGTCATTCATTGTCCCAAAATTGTCATCTCGGCCGTTCCCGAGTGCCAGCCGGATAACATCCGACAGTCATGAGCACTCCGCTCTGCATGCATGGTACCATGAACAACAACATACTTTATTTGTAACGCCAGCTTAAAAACCATACAACATGCAGAAGATACACCAACACGTGTAACAGACCGGATGGCGAGACGATCAGAAGATGGGGCAAAACGAACATGGATGGTTCAACATTAAGTAAAACTCACATACCTCGAATGTTGATGAAGGATGGAATGGCGACGTCTAGAAGCCCATGCGGACCCTTCGTCACCCGTCGCATCCCATGGCGCATCTTACGGCTCTGGCGCCGCTGCCGCTCGCGCATCTTCTGAACGAAACCACGCCCGTGGTGCTTCTCGTACACCATCAGCAACCTCCGCACTGATCACCTCCTTCAACGCACGAGCTCGGGACCGTGCTGCTCGACGTGACTGCGTGCACGTTCACCGAGAGAGGACACCACGCGTTCGCCCTTCTCACGGATGGAGCGGGCCTTCTGTTGGGCGTACTGGTTCCGGCGACGTAATTTGTCACGCAGACCTTCGGTGACGCGCACCGCCGAAGTAGCCTGGGCGCTAAGAGCTCGAAGAAGCTCGTCGAGTGCGTCAAGTAGTTCCTTCATGTCGGCACGCAGTACGCCAGCGAGCACCTGTACGTTGAACATCTCGGAGAGTGAACTGGCAAGTCGCGTGCTCAAAGAGTACATCGTCTCGCCCTGTGTTCGTGGTGACAGTAGATGCTTCAGTTGGCTTCAGCGTTGCTTGTTCGACTGCCTGCTGAAAAACTGCGAGCGCCTTCGAACGAATGGGTATCTCGGATAGGATGATGGAGACTGCTGGAAACGATAAGACTTCGTGATTCGGAGGCAACCGCAACGTTAATTGGCTTGTCGTTAGTTCCTCAGCGCCACGCCGAATCGTGGGGGTTGTGGATAGATCTGATGGGGGGGTGCTGACGATGGCAACGGAAAAGTCTCTCAGAGAAGTTATGGAAATCGCGAGGAGATCGGTGTCACGAAAGAGGGGTCGAATGCTCCGAAAAGTTCACTACGAGTCCGACGGAGGATGTGGGGTCCGGCTTCTCTTTGAACGTCATTGCGGGGACAGGCAATGGCGAACAGCTGCTGACAATATAACCCAATACGATGGAGAGTATCGCCATACTATTAGGGGAGCGTAAATTTTATCAGAACATTATCGAGATTAAGGACATACATAGTCACGGCTGGAGCTGTCGCGACTTGATTCTTGACGCCACGGAAAATCTTCCGACGAAGGGGCTGAAGGTGTTCAAACGCTCGAGCAACTTCCGAGGCTTCCATGCGGCCAACCTCATCCGCAGCGAGAACAGTAGCTGCGCCGGGAAAAGGAGTTGTTTCTTGGGGACATTGAAAATGTTCCATTGCTGCTGGTACCTGACGTTCGCGCTCGTCTACACTAAGTCCGTGGAATGTGGTGGCAATGACAGGTAGGAACAGCGTGTGCGAGGGTAAAGAGGAGCGATACGTGGGCAGGAAAACGACGGCCAATGATTGCTTATCCAAGACTGGTTCCGTGTTCGACTGATGAAGCTGAATATCAACGGTTAGCGAGTAAGGTAAAGCCACGCCTACCTCATGGTGAGCTTCCATGTTGTCAATTACAGAGACCGCGCGGCCTAGAGACAGATGATGTAAACTGCCCTTTGGATGCAGCCAGTAGGTCGATGTCCTGTTGCACTGGGGATGACGTTCTGAGACCGTGAGACCCGACGAGGCTCCCCATTTCTCGAGGAGGCTTTCAATAACGGACCACTTGTGTTCGGGTGGTGTGCCATACAAAAAGATCTCGAATTCAACGCTGGGAAAGTTGGGTAGGTTGGATAAAGTGGACTGCGGTGAAGGAGGGATTTCCGACGGTTCTTCGTCGTCTGAGAGCTCCGACGACTGAGGGACGTCTAAAGGAGTAGACGATGAGAAGAACTCCTCGGAGGGACGAATCAGTTCGTCCTTAGAGCTGGACAAAGGATCTGGGAACGACAGCCTCAAATCGCGTGCTCGGCTTGCAGGGTGGTTGGAAGTGCCGCTTGCGCTCATAGAGCCGGCGCGGGATGTGCTGAGAGTGCTGACCATGCTTTGATTGAGAGCATCCTCAACGCGTCGCTCTTCGCGGAATAGCCGTCGGCATTGGTAAAAGAAGATTGGCCCAACGGCGACGGACCGAGGGGGAACTCGGTTGGTTCTTCGAGTGCTTCGTCATCGGTGCTTTCAACCAACCCCTCCCAAATGTCGACGTCTCCATCTCGGGAGCTCGAACGGCTGCTGAAGGACCTTCGGGATAAAGGCCGGTCCTCTACCTCGTCGCGGTCGCTCTCCGGGATACCGATCGAATTAGCGTCCTCAGAAGCTGAGATATCGAGCCAATCCGAGTCAGAGACGCTATCTATCTCGGAGAGGCTACTTTCATGGGCATCGGTGGGAGTTAGAGGGGGGTGGTGACCATCAATGTAGTTGTATTGAAAGGGGGGGAGGTAAATCGCATGCTCACTTATGTACTAACGCGGGCGGCATCGATGGGTGACCGGCCACTGACTCCTTTTGTAACTGATCCTATTACACTTATCACATCCATCAACCATCCTATTTACAGAACTTTCCCGGTATCTGCTCCCGTTCTCTCTCGAACTTGCCCCTTCAAACGATATTTTTTGCTCTCCGCCATTTAGTTCTGGCTTTCCTCGGACTGTTGCTGTGCTGCGCTTCCGTCAACATCGTGTTCACCTGCCCTACGCCCACGTAGACTGTTCGTGCTTTACACGCGTCCAATTCTTCCGAGCTATCTTTCCTGTCAGCTATCAATTGCCCTGAGAAACCGCGGCGACCCTCGATCGAACCTCAGCCACGTTCGAAAAAGGTCCCTTCCCGCTAGCCAGCGCATCCACCATGGCAGCCACCCTCGTTGAATCGATCCTCGGTCCATAAGAAGCGGCAACGGATCACCGCCGCAATTTTTTTCACATGCCTGTTACTTCGCGGTAGCCCCGATGAAACGTGAGCAACATCCCCACGCACCAGGCTGGTGAAATCCATTCCAGCAAGAACAAGTTTCTTCTTCATGATATCGGTACACCACACATTCGTTGATCTTAATCCCTCTCTCCTTAGTCGCCGCGCACAAAGCACCCCTGCTAAACCGGGTTTTGGCCCGCCGTGCCTGTTGTTAGCAACCGAGCTTACAATCGAGATATTGTCATACGAACCTCAAGTCTACTCCAGCTAACATACTGTGCAGCCCTTTTGGATAATTGGATAAGAATGCACACACCAGCATGAGCATCTGTCAATTTCGGGTGCTACATTGACCCTACGTCGTTTGCTTCGACTCGACAGATGGCACGGGTTGAAGAGCAAACGATGAGAAGTAGTCGCGATTCACATCTAACGTATCGGCCGTAATACTGTAGCATGTCCACTTACGACTTTGTATTACAGTATAAGCGATTGGTAGTGACACAAATATGATGGACTCGAGTCATGGATGGGCCTGGCGTGCCGATTGATCTGATCGTACAAAACGCGGGTGGATTACGCTCAGATTTTGCTTGAATATCTGGATATCGCACTGCAGTGTCTTGTCTGCATACACGCACGTTCTCTTCCGCACTCCCCGCTCTTCGTTGTCTTTGTAATCTTTACTCGATTCTATCCGTCGTCCAATAAAAACACCCACGTTCTTATTTGCAGGGTAGCCCGAGTCACATTCATACCGTATGGAACAGCAAGCTGATCAGGTTGTAGGGCCATCCTCGTCGCGTCTGATCCTACGCAAGGCGGTCTACACCAACAAGCCCTAGAGTATCTATCCAATATTCAGCAAAATGCGGGAGAGACGTGGAGCCTCGCGCGGCTATTTGTGGACGCCACACCCACTGGTGAGAGAAAGCATCCCACTGAGGCTAGATTTTTCGCCTTGCGCGTCTTGGATGATTCCTCGAGACTAGGTGAGTGTCTATTTGATGAATAACAGAGTCCCCGGGAACGTAGCCCATTCGGAGGCAGCACTCGTTCGACTGACGCGCTATAGCCTCGGATGGGCCACGACACTACCGACTTCCTTTGTTCGCTTGTCCTCGCCTGCCTCTAATTTGGCTCCCATCTCTAGGTCTGAGCCTTTGGACGAGGAATCCTTCGCTACCTTGCGAAGGCGCTCTTAGAATACATACGATCCGAATCACATATGGGTCAGCAGAATCCAACGCACCATGTACGTCTTATTCGCCCCTCTTTGTATCTATCTGACTTATTTTATCTAGTTTTACGCAACAAATTCTCGCACACTTTGACTCTTCTTTTCCTTGCTACCTACCTTGACCGGTGGCCCACTTTCTTCGCCGACCTCTTTGCGCTCATGCACCCCGCCGAATCGACTTCTCAAACGTCATTCAACCCTCATGTCTCACTACTCTTCTTTCATTTTGTAATAGAGATCTCTGAAGAGGTCGCAGATCAGATTATCAAAGGCGCACGTCAGTTCAACACCGATCGGCATGTACGCGACGCTCGTGTGAGAGATGCGGTGCGGGAAAGGGATGCAGCACGGATCAACGAGGCCGTTTTGACGATCGTGGCAGATTACGTGGACAGGCTGCAAGTATTAATGAAAACCCCAACAGCCACTGGACGAGAAACGTCTGAAGTCCTGGAAGTGGTCGATTGGGGCATCAGAACATTTGGCTCGTATGCAGGTGTGACCCAGAACTGGTGCTTCTCCTCACATTACCGCTTCTAACTGTACCGGATAGGTTGGGTCGACATCAATTTAACAGTGACCCCTACGACGATTCCGCTCTTATTTAATCTGTTGTCGGATCCGTCGTTATCCATTCGCATGGCTTCTGCTGGAGCGCTGCGCCGTATCGTTTCGAAAGGTCTAAAGGAGCCTGCAGATAAACTTCAACTCATCAAAGTTCTTTCCCTCGGCCAAGTCATCGACTCGCTTGAAAAGCGGACCCGTGCAGAACAAATTTCTAGGGACGACACTGATGAGGGCGAGGAGTCTTACAGGGAAGCACTAGGGCGACTGCTAAACGTCCTTGGCCTTGAGCTTATCAAGCTCGCGGATGTCAGTCACTTGATTTCAAAATGTTGGTACTCGTTGGCCTGACCCTACTCCCAGGACGCTCCCGTTGATGAGGTGCGGGCGGAGAGTTCCGGTTTGTTGCAACAGGTCCTTCCCGTCATGCTCAGATTTATGGAAGACGAATATGACGATACGTGCTCGACGGTGTTCCCAATGCTACAAACAGTCCTTGCCAGTGTATGTTACTACATTTTCTTTCGTTCGTCGCGTACGCTAACTTTAAGGTAGTACAAGCGGAGCCGAAAACTTTCAACCGAACCTCTTGACGAGCAAAAACGAGGATTCCTAGCTTCACTACAGGCTGTCATCCTCAAAAAAATGAAATGGGAGGATAGTGCAGATCTTGACGATATCGACGAAGATGACAGAGCAGCGTTTGAGGTCCTTCGGAAGGCAAGTCATCCTTTGAGGCTTTTGTATACGTTATCTAACTTACGGCCTGAAGGAGCTTCGTTCGCTCATGGACTCTGTACTATCTATTGACCAAGAATTGGTCGTTGGGGCCATTCGAACGCACGCCCTGCAGACGCTCCAATTATATGCGTCAGGTGCCGCCATTAATTGGAATGACGCAGAGCTAGCGATTTATCTAATCTTCATATACGGCGAAATAAACAAGAGTTTGTTTGCCCCACCTCCACCTTTCACTTTATATCGACCAAGTTGCAGGTTCTACGAAGGGCCGATCTGCTTTCAGCCAAGCACCCCAGGTTCCCAAAGAGAGACGAAAAGAGATCAACTACGCTGACTTTCCCCTGACACCCCATGGCGAACTGCTTCTAGCGTTGTTCGAAACCAGAATCTCGGCTTATCCGAACCAAGCGGTGATCATGCAATTCTTTGAAACTGTGGCACGGTACGGCGATTTCTTCAAAGTGCGTAAACAGTGTATCGTCCCCGCCTTGGAGGCTATGGTGGATGTGAGGTAAGGATCTGGTCAAGTCTGTTTTCTCGCTGTTGCTTCATAGTCCCAGGGGTCTACACAGTCCAAAATCTACTGTTCGCGCCAGAGTGTTCTATCTGTTCCATCGATTTATCAAAGATAACCAAAGAGAGATATCACTCGAACTCGCAGGAACTCTCCTCGAGGGTATTCGTGATACGCTTATCATTCGCGTCGAGCTTCCTGAAGTCGATCCCAACGACCCGAATGACCCTCTAACGGAGGCTACCTCTACTCCAGACCCCCAACTTTACCTATTCGAAACAGTTGGAACGCTAGTTCACTTGTTCTTCAAGACACCAGAACAGTCTGCCGCGCTCTTGCTCTCGGTTGTCACGCCTCTCCTAGAAGATCTCTCTGCAAATCTCCAGGCATTCGAAGGGAACCAAGATGTGTTACCGATCGTCAAAATTCACCATATTATCATGGCTCTAGGGAACATCGTAAAGGGATTTCCCGACTACCCTATGCCGGTACCAGAAGACTTTGTACTCCCGCCGTTACCTGTCTTCCGGAACATTGCACAGGCAATTTTGACGTCACTCGGAGCGATGAAGGAATTTAAGGTCGTGCGCGATGCTGTATGTCAATGCCTTACCGATTATCGACTAGCAGCTAAGTACATACTTGCAGACTCGGTTTGCCTTTGCGCGCATCTTCGCCACTACAGGTCCCGAGGTCACCGATCTCATCCCAACACTCATGGTCAACCTACTCGCTCATTTTGAAGGTAGCGAGCTTGTTGACTTTATCAATTTCGTCAACCTTCTTGTCCACAAACTCCAGGTTCGCCTTTCTGTTTCCTTGCACATTGTTTATCGTCTCTTACGTGCCCACCTAATGACAGCAAGATCTGTTCAACGTTTTGGACGAGCTTATTGGCCCATTGAATGCCCACGTTACGAGCCTCATGTTTCAGCCCGCTACAGGAACAGACGATATCCTCACACACAGCGAAAGCAAAAGAGCTTACCTGACACTTCTTAATAACATCGTGTCTTCAAAACTGGCCGGCATTTTTTTGTCTAATCGTAAGCGTCAACTATTATTACCTCTCTGGACTGCTTGATTTTAAATGGCACTCAGGTAACAAAGAGAATTTCGAGCCATTATTGCAAAGCATGCTTCAACTCGCTGGAGATGTCTCGGATCCGCAAAGTCAAAGAGCTGCATTTACCTTCTTGAGCAAAAGTGTGGGGGTTTGGGGACAGCCGCTGTCTGATGGGGCCACAGGGGAAATCGAGCCAGGATCGCAGGGCGTGCCTGGATTCGAGCGATTCATTTACGAAAGTGTCGTGCCTACTGCCTTTGCAGTGCTATCGCTTCCGGAACTAAACATCAAGGACGGGCAAGTCCTTATGGTACGGAAGTTTCGTTCCTTTTTATGGGTGTCACCTAATGCTTCTTCTCAGGTTCTCCAAGAAATCGCTGGTCTTCTTCAGACTATGGTAAAGTTCGTGGGCAAGAGGCGTTCACGTTTTTCGTTTCTGTCTTTCTGCCAGCTCAAAACTGGCCCACGGAGACTGCACTAGAATTCACGACGAAAATACGCGATTTAGATTCGAAGCAATTTCGCAAGTACTTCGCCGAACTTGTCCGGGCTTCACGATCTGGGTCATAGCACATCCTTCCCACTGAGAACTAGTTTGGGGATGAGATATGGATCCATATGAGCTTTCATTCATTAATGTAGCATTTGTTAGTACTACAATTATGGTCACAGACACCAAAGCAATACAGCACGCAATATCTTATCATCGGATCGGGGTCGATCCTACCAAGTCAGGCCTAGTCAGGTCAGGTGACACCGGCGCGGACGCGAGAGGGCGAAGAGGTCGTGCGCCCCGAGCACTGAAACTGAAACTAACACATACCCTTCTCTCTCAAGGCATTGTCGCCGCATGGCCTCGAGTACGTGCATTTACCCTTCTAATCAACGATTTTCCTCAGAGTTTCTAGCCTCGAAGAAGACAAAGCTGAAGATCGTGCGCATCCACCCCGTCCGCCGCAGAGCGCTAGCTACTAACATGTCTCCGCCCGCAGAGACCACCACGCAAGGTCCGTAACCACGCATATAAGTTCATTTTCTCCATCCAATTCACACCTCTCCGTCAAGCTTGGTCCTAATATTGCGGTCGACGAATCGTGGGCGAAGCTTTCCTTGAATATCCGTGAAATCCAGCACCACAATGCGCACAGACTCTCCTTCGAAGAATGCTACCGGCTCGGTTACCAACTTGTCGTTAGCAAGCAGGGTCATATGCTCTACAATGGGGTCAGCGATCTTGTCGTCGAGAACCTCAATCGCATTGCGGACGAAGTGATCCTCCCAGCTTTCCCTTCGGGACTTGAGCAAGATCCTATGCAACAGAGCCGAGAAGGGGAGAGGCTCTTGAAGGCAGTGCATAAAGTTTGGAGTGACCATACGGATTGCATGGACAAGTTAAGTCATATTCTCAAATACATGGTACGTTACACTACCCAATATTCCCTACGTC